>CM060096.1:7647886-7722886 GCA_030522485.1 Stenchaetothrips biformis
CTCCAAACTACTCCGGCGGCAGATCGAACGGTGCCCGCGCGCGGCCCGCAGCGCCCTCGTCAGAGTGCCCGTCGCTCTTCTCGGCGGCTCCTTCAACCCACACTCGCCGTCGTGGAACCAGGCGAGGAAGCCCAAGACAAACCACGGCGTGATCCGACCGCACACGGTTACGCACTCGCGCCCTAACCCCTCCCCACGGCTGCACGCCGCACGCCAAGGCCGCCCGTCCTCCCCTCTGCCGTGTTGGCGCGAACGCGACGCGGCGCGTCGTTCTCGGAGTAAAAGATCGGCCATTGAGAGCGGCGCGGCGGGAAGGAGCGCTGCAGCGGGGCTAAGCAGGGCGCAGCGGCGCAGCGCGGGGATGGAGAGGGCCTCGTCGGAGGCGGAGAGGAGCGGAGAGTTACGAGGCGAGTGAGGGGAAAAGAACACGGAGCTCATCTGCATTTCTCAGCCCCTGCAGATCCTGTCGCCGCCACCGATAAAGGGCCTCTGCTTCGAAAATTTAAAATTTCCTTTATCGGCGTGGAACTGGGCTTTAGAGCTAGAGCTGGCTTCTGGCCTAACAAGTAATTTTTCCTTCTGGCCTGCGCTGTGAAGGATGTTATTGGCAAGCTTATTCGTTCCAAAAGTTGAATTCCAAGGCTTTTTAGCGCTTTTAGCCGCAACGCGTTCGCTTCTCCAATAGTTTTTTTGTTTTTTTTTCAGTGTGCTGTATTATCCGGGGCAACGACATCGGCGTCGGATAAAAGCAAGGGGGCCGCTAGAACGGAACCGCCTGCTTGGCGAACCGCAGCAGTGAGGCGGGGCGGGGCGGGGCGGGGCGGGGCGGCCACCCCCGCCGCGCTTTGTCGCTGCACTGTAACGGAATGACGATTTCGATACGGCGGGGCGTGCCAGCGGGGCTCTCAGGACCGCTTCGACGCTGGCTTCGACGTGGCCTGCATTTTGAACGGGTGCAATGCCACCCCTGCAGGCTGCCCGCCGAATATAATACATAGATTGCACTTGGCGGCATCGCTGAGCCCTTGCGGTGTGGGGTGCGGGGTGTGGGGTGTAGCCTGCTGGCCCGGCAGCGCTGCGAGGGCGCAGGAGCGCCGTCCCAGCCGCCCTGCCGGAGGGCCAGCCCGTGGTGAAGAACGACTGCGGCGCCGCGTTAATCCCATCACGGCTGCCAACATCGCCGGCCCGCAATTAATTCTCGCTAGCCACCTTGACCGAGGCCTCGTCTCATCTCATCGCTCTGTCTCTGTCGCATTCATGGCGCGTCCGGGACGGGTGCGAGAGAGGCAGAGACTTCGGGATCACTTGGCAGAAAGAACAATCTGAATCGTAGAGGACAGTGGACCAGTGCCCTGTCTCTCTCTCTCTCTCTCTCTCTCTCTCTCTCTCTCTCTCTCTCTCTCTCTCTCTCTCTCTCTCTCTCTCTCTCTCTCTCTCTCTCTCCCTCTCTGTCCGGTTGATGAGCGCGAACCTCCGCTCCTGGCTGCCTGGCGACTGTCGGTGTAAATCCTCGCTTCAAAGGCACACCGGTGGGAGTTCAATTGGTCTGTAAATATCGCGTTCGGTACCGTCGCGCCTCCCAATTGCGCGGCAAGCGCGAAGTTGGTCCAGGTGCGTGGCGGCGGTGGCGCGGACCAGGGTGCGTTCTGCAGGGTGGCGATGGCGGAATCGCGCTGCCGCGGCGGCGGTGCTGTGGTGGACACCGCCAGCGCCAGAGCTATTTCTGCAGGTTTGGCCCGTGCAGTCAGACGACACTCACACCAACACACTCGCTCACCTACGCACGCGACAAGCGACGTGCGAGTCAACGCGTGAAGCGCCATCAGCGATCTGTCTGGCTCAGCCAATAACCCCCCCCCCCCCCCCCACACACACACACACTCGACCGCCCGCACGCACGCTCCAGTCCGCGCTATGCGTCTCGAAGTGCAAGCGAGGAGTGTGTTTGGCTGCGCGTGTTTACACCCGAAAAGAAAATACCGCGCGGTGGAGTCGGCGTGGCTCGCAATGGGATGCAGGTTCGCCCTGTGTGTGCGAGTGTGCGTGTGTGAGTGGGTGTGTGAGCGTGAGCCAAAAGCACGACTCGAGCAGGCTTCTCACTCACCGGTGGAACTTGCTTTGGAAAGCAGAAAACATCCTCTCGCCGAAACGACTCCAGCTCCGATTACTGCGAAGCGTCTTACTTTAAGAGAAGCAGACGGGCTTTGGCTTGCAAGTGGATTCGGAAACAGAATCATTTGGCAGCGAGCGAGGGAATAAATACTTGGTTTTGAGCGGGGCTGCCGGGGCTGCCCGCAGAAAGTGGCAAACCTCTTGGCTGGGCCGCGCAGTGCGGTAAGTCAGTGGTGTCAGTATTGTCCTCACGGGCTGCCACATTCTGGGCAGCGAAAAGAAAATACAGCGCGCAGCCCACCAATCTGAATCGCCCTCGCGCACTCTCCTTCCCGGTGCGAGATGAAAAATAAAATAAACAACAACTTGCGTGTGGAAAAGCCCTTGATAAATCAAACAACATAATATAAAAGGCACGTCTACTTTTATTAATATGCGCCAAAAATACTTCATTACGTATTTTCAAATAAATAACAATTAACAATAAATTGGACTTCACCTTATGGTAATTCGTACCACACATGCCGCCCTTTGTACACAGATTCCATTGTGATGAGCTTGTTAACAGTTTCACAAGTAAGTAACTAAACATATTGAAACCACTTACTATCTTTAGAAAAAGACGACAATATTCTGACAAGAACGCATGTGCATCTCGCGTGAGCGTCTGGTGATTTGTACCGACAGTGATAAAAACATTCCTAAAAATAAGCTGGCCGGGTTACATCTAGACACATGTTGTAGCGAGCACAGCCACCCGAAGGCGATCCGATTCAATTTACAATCACCAACAAAAATCACAAAAGAGGCCTCGACTAAGTGGCAATCACTAGAAGAATATCACAGGTAGATCGCGCGTTCTCGCGACATTATTTTTAGAAGAATAAAATTAAACAAATATACACGTATTCCATGGTAATAGTGGGTTACTCTATCTGGGAGGGCTGTAAACACACCTAAGTTAGACTTGCCGGCAAACCTCACGATGGTTACAAGTAAGGCATATCGAGTCTCCTCGCCATCTCCGACACCTTCTTTTTTGTTAAACATGGAAGGAATGTTATTTATGTGAGACATTTACTTCAATAACACCCAAGGATAAATGGAATAAAGATAGCTAGGATTACAAAAGCGACATCTTCTCGCCATCTATATGATTTTTTTTTTTGTTCTTTTGTTACAGCAGCCATAATTATTTTCGCATAGAAAAACAAAACAATGACCAACACGGAGAAACAGAAGCAGGAAACAGCAGGGAAATTCTTGCGCCTTCCACCACACTCACACACTCACGCACTCACTCACTCACTCGCTCTCTCTCTTTCCCTCCCCGGCCTCGGCCCACAGAGACACGCCGCCATTTACGCCGGTCTGTTTACAAGCGGCTGACGTCATAGCCTTCGGGCGGATGGGAGACAAAGCGCACTCTGATTGAGGGCAGCCCTTCCCGCCTTGACCCCGAACCCCCCGAACCCTCTGGGCCCCCGGACCCCCCGAACCACTAGCGAAGCTTCCGAAGAGGAATTAGGAACACTCGCGCCATGATCCAAGCCAAACATTCTTTCGGCCGCGTGCGTGCGTGAGCGTGCGTGCGTTTGAGATTGATTTCACTCGGCGTCGCGTGCTAAAGGACACCGAAGGAGGCCAGACCAGAAGGAAGGAGCATTTCATCATGATTAATAGACGCACGCAAAAGAAATGTCGTCTCGGCCATCTGGGGCTTCCCTCCACACACGCGCTCTTGTGGGTCACATTTGCTGCGCGGAGCACCTAAACGCGAATGTAATAACACTCCCCTCCCCAGGGAGTTGTTTTGCCGCCTGTCACTCCCGGGCCAATTAGATTCCCCGAGACCGCGCGGCCGCACGCCGCGAGGGCGCAAGGCTGGGCCTACACTGTCGCCAATTTATAATTTATTTTCGCGGCGACGGTAATTAAATTTCCAGCTCAACACGGACGGCCCGGCCGGGCGCAAAATGAACTGGCCTCTGAGGCAAATGGATGTCACAATACGGTTATCGCGAAGTGCAAACAGCCGAGGGGAGGGGAGGGGGCTCTTGTTTCGGGCCACTTTGCGCGGGAAAATTTGTATCAACAGTACGCTGTAAAAAGAAGAGTAAGCACAAGCGGACTGGGCGCTCTGGCCGACATTTTTGTGCGCAGAGTTTTACATTCGCCGGACAAGCTTAGAACATTTCGAAGTATTTTGAGCATTTGTGAGGAACAATGAATCCACCTTGTTATTATGAAGAATGAATAAATGAATTATGAATAAATGACGAAGTATTTTCTTTCTAAGCTTATGCATGCTCAAAACACTTTGTAACAACAAAGTCTTTTCTTTGTAAAGGCCTGAGTTTGCAAGATTTTGAGAGGGCAGCTGCTCTACGCCACAATGCGAACACGCGCACACGCGCACACACACGCACACACACAAACATTTCTCTCTTATTTTTCTCTCTCTCTCTCTCTCTCTCTCTCTCTCTCTCTCTCTCTCTCTCTCTCTCTCTCTCTCTCTCTCTCACACACACACACACACACATTTCAGACACACTGAGTCCATCGAGGGTGGTGTCCTGCCTCATCTCCGAGATGGTGAGTGGCCTCAAGGCGGGCCTTGTGCGGGGCGTGGGGCGTCGCGGGTCGCGCCGCTGGTCGCAGGCCCTGCCTGGCCCTGCCTGGCACCGGCGGCGTCTTGGATGGCGTCTTGGATGGCGGCTTGGATGTCGACCAAGCCGATTGGCGCCGTGCTCGCCGCGGGGGTTCCTTGCTCGTTGTCGCACGGTCCGCCACAAGGTCCGCGGCGTCCTCAGCGCGTGCGTCGGCCGCCACACGCCACACCGCCCCGCGGCCCCGCGGCCCGGCGCTGGACACTTGTTGCGGCGCCCACCCCGCGCACGCACCGCTCGCCGCCAAAAACAACAGTCCGACGGCGGACCGGCGAGCAGGCCGTCGCTACGACCACGACGGCGTCCTCAAGCCGGCCCCGCTCTCGCGAGCCGGGCCGAGATAGAAGGCAGACCTAGGCCCCTGGCGGGGGCCAGGCCCGCCGGGGTCACTTGGGCGACATCATGGTGACGAACTCCTCGAAGCTGATGAGGCCGTCGCCGTCGCGGTCCGCCTCGGCGATCATCTCGTCCACCTCGGAGTGCGTCAGCTTCTCGCCTAGGTTGGTCATGGCGATGCGCAGCTCCGTGGCCGTGATGTAGCCGTTGCCGTCCTTGTCGAAGACGCGGAACGCCTCGCGGATGTCCTCCTCCGTGTCGCCGCTGCCCATCTTCTTCGCCATCATGGCCAGGAACTCGCTGAAGTCGATGGTGCCGGAGCCGTCCACGTCCACCTCGTTGATCATGTCCTGCAGCTCGGACTCGGTGGGGTTCTGGCCGAGGGACCGCATCACGTAGCCCAGCTCCTTGTTGGTGATGGAGCCGGAGTGGTCCTTGTCGAACAGGTTAAAGGCCTCGCGCAGCTCGGCCGTCTGCTCCTTGGACAGCGCCTCCGCCATGGCGAGGCACGCAGCACGTCACGCTCTGCTGTCACGCGCACGCTCTCACGCACGCGACGGGGCGACTGGCGTGCCGCGCACCATATCGTACTGGCGTCACTGGTGAGCGGCCGGCCACTGCATCGCCGAGGCGCCGCGAAGCCAGCGGGGCTCGCGCCAGACCGGGCACACCAGCCACCGGGCAGCGGGTCCCACCGCCCCTTCCACCGCCCCCTCCCCCCTCCCCCACACCGACCCCGCGGGGCCCGCCAACACCCCACCCCGCCCCGGGCCTGCGAAAATAAACCCACGTTTTGCAAATGTCACAGCGCCACTTTATTTACTACATGAGCCTGCTGCCTGCCTGCCCGCCCGCCGGCCCGCACGCCTGCCAGCTCGCCTGACCGGCACGGGCCGCCTCACTGGCCACTCGCTTGTCGCGCGCGCGCTTTTCTCACGAGGACCCCTCTCCCACTACCCCGCCGCGCCCCTGAGATTCCCCCACCCCTGCCCCCGCGCGGCCACATACCCCGCGCGTCTAGCGTTTCGTACCTCCACCTGGCTCACCTGCATTAAAAGTATTTTCATTTGCGTGGCGCACATGTGTCACCGCATCGTCCAAAACGGCTCGGAAATGGATTTTATTATTTTTAGTAGGTATTCGGATGGCACCTTGCACTGATTTGTTGAAAGGGGCGATTCGCTGAGAATAAATAACTGAAGCGCGATGGCGCTGCTGCAATCGTCAGGCGAGCAGAGAGTGCTCGTACCGTTTTTCAAAGTACAATGGGTTAAAAAAAGTGTAATTTACCTTCTAAAAAATTATTTATTTATTTTTTAAATTAAAAAAAGTTTGAGTTACTACCTTATTATGCTTAACTTTTCCGACTTCAACCATTTAAGAGACAGTGTAGACACACAAATCAGAAAACGGTTGACAAGTTGACCCACCTTGCGGCGAGACTGCGGTGAGTCCCAGCGCGCCCGTCCAGCTCGGGGTAGCCGACCCGCCGCGCTGAGCTGTCCCCGCGCTGCCTGCCTCCCAGGCGGCTGGCTCCGGCCGGCCTGCGGCTGCTGCTTCCCTTGTGGACGCGGTGTTGCGGCGGCAGTCCGAAGCAGCGCCTAGGCTGCTGCCGAACGATGCCGTCGTCCGCCTCTCCCGCACTCACGGGGCGTCTCGTTGCGCTGCGAGAGAGACGACGGACGCGCCCTCTGTTGGCACCTTATCACTGCGCGCCGCCCCGCTGCCCTCGGCCGCCACAGGCCTCGCCAGCGTTTCGTCACGGCGACGGACCTGCGGGGGGCCTGCGGGGGGCCCTGCGGGTACCGTGAGGGGTAAATCAAACGAGCCGAGCCTCGCCGCCCCGTCCACTTTCTGCCCTTGCAACGTTGCAACGCGGCGGGTCGTATCCCCGGCGTGTTGTGGCTAGACGCGGGGCCGTGTCGCCGGCCCGGCCGCCGCCCCTCGGGCCGCCCTGGCAGTGCTGGCTGCCGTCGGCGGGGTGCTGCTGCTGGCGGGGCGATCCTGGCGACGACGCCCGAAAATCGCCGGGGATAACGAGGAGGAAAAACCTTAGCAATCCTCCTTTGAGGAACGAGCCGAAAATAAATGGGCCGCCGGTGGCGATAGAACAACAGCGGCGCGCGAAGGCGGCGGAGAAGAGAAGAAGGAGAAGCAGGAAGCAGCACCGCGCGGGCTAATTTCGCACTTGGCAAACACGGCCCGGCAATTTCTCATCGTAATGTCAGATTGGTTGCAGAGGCCGCCCCGTCGCGTCGCGTCGCGTCGCACCCTCCGGACGGCAACTAGATGCCCTCGGCTGTCCTTCTCACTCCTGCACTCCCTCGCGTCGGCGGCGCCGCGGCGGCGAGGGAGAAGGCGAGCCGAGTCGCGGGGCCGGCGAGGGCTTTGACCTGAGTCGAGACGAGATTAAATATCGGGGATCATTTTTTTATTTTTATTATTTTTTTTTTTTAATTTTTTCTTTACAGACGCGGGACGAAGTCGGAATAAAGCAGGGGTGCAATCAGCGAGTTTGTCTGCATCTTGCGCAGACTCCCCCCCCCCCTCCCTCCTCGCTGGCAAGCCATTCATTCTGTTGCTTCATTGTATTTTCGCTGCTTTTTTCTCGGATTTAGTGACCGCGGTCCATTTGTCGTCTACGATCCGAGAGCCTTCCCACGCGACGTCACTGGGCCGGGCCGGCGGCATGGTCGAGTTGCTCTATGTTGGTACCCCTCTGGCGTTGCCGCGAAGCCTGGCGGCGCGGCGGGGCGGGGCGGGGCGGGGCGGGGCGGGGCGGGGCGGGGCGGGGCGAGGCGAGGCGGGCGGACCGAGGCGGCCAGTGGCGGGGGTCCCTCCGCTCCTTCCCTCCGCGCCGCCAGCAACACCTTGAGCAAGAAGTCGTTTTGAATTATCTTCCCCCGGCTCGGCGCGTGCCAAGTAGGGTCTAATTTGCGTGCTGAGGCTGAGGACGGCCGGACGTTCCCGCGACCCACTGTGCCGCAATCACAAACCGGGACACTTTTTAAAAAGGGCTGCAGTATTTATTTATTTTTATTATTATTATTTTTTTTAACCCTGGGTTCCCGGCCGCCGTTGACGAGTCTGGCCCCGGACCGCCGCCCTCATGGAAGGCGGGGCCGGCCCGGCGGCCGTGCACGACCTATTCTTAGCCCTCCATTGTGTGCTCGAGAAGGCGGCGAAGGTGTCGTTTCAGGAGCTGCTAGTTCGCGGCGGTGCGCGGCTTGTGCGGCGGAGTGGAGTGCCCGGGTATAAATGTCCGCCGAAACAGCCGCGCTCGTTCTAATGCTGATGGGACATCCCCAAGAGGACGGGACTAAGCGGGCCTGTAACGGCGCGCGCCATCCCGGCGTGCTTGACGGCGTGCTCCACGGCCAGCTTGACGGCGTGCCATCACGAGACGCCGTCAAACGGACCGTTTTTATCGCCCATCGCGCCGCAATCGGGAGCGCCAATAAAGAGTGGCGGGGAGTCTTGACACGCTCTCCTCCACCGACGGCTGCTCCAACAGGAGGCCCCTCCGACACGTTGTTCCTGCTTTTCAGCTCGCCGACGGGGTCCCTCACCTCGAGGGAGGCCGCGCGGCCCAGGCTGATACCGCTCCTCCGTGACGCGTAGAGGTGCTAAATTTAAGAGGAGCAGCCCAGCCCAGCCCAGCCGCGCCGCGCCGCGCCGCTCAGTGTCACCCGCCGCGCGCCCGGCCGGGTCGGCTCGGCCGGCGCCGCGCGCGTCGCTACCCCGCGGCCGAGAGACTACTGCATAGGGCGCGGACGGCGCGGCGCCTTGACGACGATACCCCGCGCCAGCAGGGAAGTCCAAGGGGAGACGGCGACCCTCCTTGCCGATGATACCCCGCACCAGCAGGGAAGTCCAATGGGGGAGACGGCGCGACCCGCGACGCGCCTCAATAATTCCGGAGTTGTAAGCCTTGCGATCAATCGCCGCTACTCCAAGCTCGGCAGCTTGGAATCTGGCGCTAGGAGTTCGGCCGGGAATACAAGGGTACCTTCATCCCCGTCGCTGCCGGGATCTTTTCGGTTGACTTTTTCAGCTTTGCCGACAGGGTTGAGGCCACAGGCCAGACTGCTGAAACACAAACAGACGTCAGGGTCGCGTCGGCGCGGTCACGGTCAGCGCCGCAAAGAGGCTCTGGCCGACCTGTCCGACCTGACCGTCTGGAAATAAATTTAGCCTCAACCTAACCGCGCTGAAGTGACAGTGGCCCAAGCGGTGCTGTGCGGTGCGGCGACGCTCGATATGGCTGATAGTGTCAAATCGGCTTATCGTATCGAGCGTCGGTTCCAAGTCGACTTGGAGGTGGCGGAGGCGGGGCGAGGCGGGGCGAGGCGAGGCGGGGCGGGGCGAGGCGGGGCGAGGCGGGGCGAGGCGGGGCGGGGCGAGGCAGGGCGAGGCGGGGCGGGGGCTGGCACCGTGGGCTGGCACTGGCCACCAGGAAGCGGCCCCCTCGCCCTGCCTGGCCCTGCCTTGCTGACGAACCGGCCCTGCCGAGCGATCGCGCTGTCTCTCTCGCACCACTGCAGAAGTCGTTCGAGTCAATCGATCATCGACATGGGAGTCCCGCGCACCACCCACCCTGCCTCGCCCCACCCCACTATGGAGATCGTCGAAGGACGAAAAACTTGAAAACATTTGAACAGGCTCGCGAGATTTGAACGCACGGCCATGTGTACGGCTAGGCGGCGGGGCCGCAATACGCACTCTGAACGGATCCAGCCTTTCAAAGGCACCGCTATACCGGCCGAATTTTATGTGTCACGGTGGCCGAGAGCTTAGAGGAGTCGGACCCTGAATCCGGGGGACCTGGGTTCAACTCCTGGTCCCATTGTCATTTTGGACAGACTGTCCCCGGGGAATACGATGTCACATTCGTTTGAACGTGACACGGCCGTTGAATTAGGGTGTCACATTCGTTTGAACGTGCGTCAACATTCAAACGAATGTGACGTCGTATTCAAACGAACGTGACAAAATTCACATTCGAACGAATATGACGTCACATTCGCTGAATAACAGTGGTCCTAGTGTGATCGGGCCTTCGCCTTCGGCCACCGGCCGGCCTGCCTTGCAGTTTCATCAGGCCTCGTCCACGGCCCGGCCCGGCCCCACCCAATCAATGTCAAAGCCAATATCCGCCGCATCTGCCTTTGGGCTGCATGAGCACCCTGGCGCCCCCTCCTTCTCTCAGGTGCGCCGCCGCCGGGCCGATCGGCAGGTCCGGTGGGGCGTCTCCACCGCCGCCTAGAGGACGCTGGGAAGGGCCCCGCCCCCAGCCCACCCCCAGCCCGCCGCCGCACCGCGAGTTTATTTTAGTCAAATGATGCTTGCCTGTGCCGTGGTCTAGAGGGGAGGAGGCGGGGGTGGAGGACCGAGGGCTGCGTCCGAAGCTGCCAGGCCTCTGATCGCACCGCCGGCGAAAGTTACGGCGGATTGCGCGACAAGCGGCAAGGCCGGTGGGACACGCGGTCGGGGGAGCGCGGCCGCCGGGACCGCGGCGGGGTGACGGCGCCGTTCAGGGAAGCCGCGTGCCGATGCGTGAGTCGCGCGTCGCGCCATCCGCCGCCCTTCCAAAGGCGTTCCGCTAACGCCTCGCCCTGTCACGCGGTGGGCAGCAACACAGCGCGGTGCCATGACGGCGCCACCGGGGCACGGGGGCCGCCAACAGGTGGGTATCGGGGAGCGGCGCGCACCGGACAACACTCACTGCGGGCCGCCCCCCGCCTCACCAGTGAGTGGTGGCCACCACCCCAAGCCGAGCTGGCCGGCCGGGCCACGCCGGCTCGCCCTTACGCCAACTAATCTAGCAAATACCAGCGCCGGCAATGCAAACGAGGCGCCCGAGCAGCAGGTGCGTGCCTTGAGTCGCCCCTCGCGTCCTCGCGTCAAAGATCCGCGTGGCCCTGTTGGCTTTTTCTTTTTCGGCACGTTAAAACCGTGTCAGATCCGTGGCCGCCGCAGCAGGCCGCTGGCAGGGCGGGGGGCGTTGCCGGTGCGGCGGTGAGATGCGGCCGGGGTAGGGCAGTGTGCCCCATCCGCCCCGCCCCGCCCCGCCCCGCCCCGCCCCGCCCCGCCCCGCCCCGCCCCGCCTGTCGCCCCGAGCCCCCGAGGCTAGGGCCCGGCCCAGCCAGGCAGGCCGGCCGGCCGAGTCGAGTCCACAGAGCCCCCCGCTGAGGGAGCGCCGCGCCGCCCCGCGCCCCGCCCCTCGCTACGCCAGCCGATCCCTGCCGCGCCGCCGCAGGCCGCCAGTCCGCGCCGCTCCGTGTCGCCAGCGTCGCGACGACGACGCCGACGTGCCGACGACGAGGTGCCGACCCCGCGGCGCACCGCGAGGACCGTGACGACCGCGAGGAACGTGACGACGACGCACTGCTGGACGTGAAAGTGCTTGTGACAGTGTGGGATGTGAGCGGGAACCACTGACAGACAGCAGACCGACAACCAGGCAGTCATGGCGGACCAGCTGACGGAGGAACAGATCGCCGAGTTCAAGGAGGCCTTCACGCTGTTCGACAAGGACGGCTCCGGCTCCATCACCACCAAGGAGTTAGGCACCGTCATGAGGTCGCTCGGCCAGAACCCCACCGAGGCCGAGCTGCAGGACATGATCAACGAGGTGGACGCGGACGGCAGCGGTAAGCGTGCTCGCCAGGGTCTGGGCAGGCCGTGGAGGTGCTGATCGCGCTGCTGGTGTTGGAGCTGCCCACAGAAAAGGGTGACCGGGTGGCCATGAATAAGACAGCAGGGCCATGGGATATTCAGCTAGGACCCAGTCAACCACCTCCCGGCCTCACGGGGCCGGGTCATCAAGCCATGTCCATGTCGCTGTCCGACCCACGCCACTGTGACCCTAGTCCTCGTCCCAGGCCGCCTCTGTGACCGACTCTCCAAAGCCTCCAGGGCGCGCGACCTACGCACGCACACACTGTCCTGGGGGACCGGGCGACGTGACCCCCCCCCCCCCCCACTAACCGGCCAACTCCGCGCCCTTCGCCAGGTAGAGGTGATGTCACAGAAATAATGGAGGGGAGAAGGAAATTAATCCTGCGGGGCCACACCGAGTGGTGCCGTGGCGTGTCGCGCCACGCCAGGCCCAGACAGCTGGATCTGGCCTGTTTTCGCCGGCGAGGGCGAGGTGCGGCGCGGTGCGGCGCAGGGCCGGCGTCGCTGCGGTCGCCACCGACACCGACCGTCCAGCGTGTGTGTGGCAGACTTGCAGGGCAGGGGGTGGGGGTGGCATGACGCCTTGAGACATGACGCCTTGGAGACTGTGCCGGCCTTAACCCTAAGCAGACGCCGCTCCTGTTTTTACGTTCGGGACTGCCTTCCCCGGCCCCGCCGCCAGGACCCTGGCCGAAGCGCGGCGACACATGGCCCGCAGCTGCCGACGGCGCGCCGCACACACACTGCGCCCCGCCGGACGGGGAGCGGGGAGGCATTGTCGTCACGGTCCGTGCAGGATGCAGGGACTGCAGGGACTGCAGGGACTGCAGGGACCACCGCGGAGGCACATGCTTCGAACACCGGTGCTGGCGCCGGCCCGGCATAGGGGGTTCCGTCGAAAGCATCCTCCTCCCCGGCCTTTCCTTTCCGCTGGCGGGCCGCGCGAGGCGATCGGTGAGCCGCATAAACAAACACAACAACGGGCGTGGCGTGGCCGCGGGCACTGAGCAGTGGCAGAGCAGGCCAATAACACCGCAAGGACCGACCCAAGGGCCGGCCGCACTCGGAACTCGGAACCCCCGATGCGTGCATGACGGCGTGGTGTTCGCGTGCCCGGCGTCGTCGTGCGTCGTCGTCCATGGAAGCGTGAGAGCCATGGCCTCGTCGCCATGTGTTGTCATCCATGGAAGCGCGAGCGCCGTCCCCGCGCCCTGCCGCGATGCTCCACCGCGTTCCGAGAGCCGCGGGGCTGGGCTGCTGGGCCGTCGCCAAGCGGTGCGCGCTTCACCATGTGACTCACGCGGAGCCCCTGGCACGGTGCGCCCCTGCAGTACGCCCCTGGCGGAGCCGGCGAAGGCCTGCCGCGCCTCGCAGACACATGACACAGCGAAGACCTGGCGAATAACAGCGGGCTGGTTTTGACTTTCGTGCGACAGAGCCGTAGAGGAAGGCTCGAGCGAGGCGGCTCCGAGGGGTTGCGCCACTCGGGGCACAGCCGGGCTCGAGGACGAGGGTCTTGTGCATCCCGTGCGGCGCCTCGCACACATTGTCGCAAAGCGGGTGCTCCCCGCCATGCCCCTGCTCCCCGTCCTCCTGCTTGCCAAGTCCGCGCCACATCTCGCCGCCGCCCCACCCCACCCGCCCCCGCCCCCGCCAAGGGTGCCTGTTGTTGTGCGCGCTCGCGGGACAATTCTCGGGCAATTCTGGGCGGTTGCTTCCCACCCACCCCCCCGCCCCCCTCCGAATCCCGGCCCGCCTCGGCCTGCCCGCGGTGTCTCCGCCAGCCAAGGGTGCGGTGCCCATTTGCTGGTGAGGGCGCGGCGGAACGCCCTCGAGATTCGCGCGGGATTCCTGGGAGTCCTGCCGTACCCGTTTTACGGCGTCGCCCCCTCAGGAATGCAGCGGCAGGCTCATTCCGACACACTCTCTCTCTCTCTCTCTCTCTCTCTCTCTCTCTCTCTCTCTCTCTCTCTCTCTCTCTCTCTCTCTCTCTCTCTCTCTCTCTCTCTCTCTCTCTCTCTCTCTCTCTCTCTCTCTCTCTCTCTCTCTCTCTCTCTCTCAATCGTGGGGCGTTCCGTGGAGGTGCGACGGAGAGAGAGTGACGAAGCGCCGCTGCACTGCGCAGTGGCGTTGTGCAAGGGCGGCGCACAAATGCGAGCACGCGGCCAAGCCGGCCGCCGAAGCTTTCGGACCCTTTCCCGCCAGCCGCTGCCATGTGCCTGGGGCTGCAGACTGAATCGCCCTGGACGTGGCCAGCATCTAAACTTTCACGGCACCCCTAGTCTCCCTTGAGGCAATGTCCTGATGTTGACTTTGTTTGTTGGCCGCAGGCACCATCGACTTCCCCGAGTTCCTCACCATGATGGCCCACAAGATGAAGGACACGGACAGCGAGGAGGAGATCCGGGAGGCGTTCCGCGTCTTCGACAAGGACGGCAACGGCTTCATCTCCTCCACGGAGCTGCGGCACGTCATGACCAACCTGGGCGAGAAGCTGACGGACGAGGAGGTGGACGAGATGATCCGAGAGGCCGACATCGACGGCGACGGCCACATCAACTACGAGGAGTTCGTCACCATGATGACTTCCAAGTGACCGCGGCCACGTCGGCGAGCCGATAGACTTCCCACGGAGGCGGCAGGCGGCCTTCAGACCCCCGGGGGCGCCTCTCTGCCCTCGGGGGCGCCGGGCCCTCGCCTCTCCACCCTTCGGGGGCCTGTGTGGCACAGCGTGTGGCAGGCTAGCAGGGCCCCAGTGGGCAGGGCCCCAGTGGGCAGGGCCCCAGCGGCCAGGGCTCGCGACCGAGTCCATGTGGCTGTCCAGCTGAACGTGTCCAGCACCCAGCCCCGTCCGAGCCGCGAGTACTACGGCCACACGCGTGCCGCCGACTACCACGTCGCGAGTGTCTGCGTGTGTGACAGAGTGTGTCTGTGTGCGTGAAGGCGCGCTGTGTGGAACTGTGTTTGTGATGTTACTTTCTAGGGCTTCGTCTGCCCTGTTCGCCAAGTCTGGCCATCCTGATGCAGCGACTGACAGTTCCGGGCTAGGGCGTACAGGGTCTACTGTAAAAGAAAACGTATGTAACCGCACCGGCGAGTACTGTCCGTGCCCTTCAGGCGCAAGCAATTAGGAAACGGTTGCTTATTCTCGATAACAAACGGTGCTTCTCTTCTCCTGTACCTCAAATTCCCCGTCTGCTGCGATAGTCGCTGCTCTTGGCTTGCACTTGTTTTGAACGCTTCCCGCCGGCCGGGCCGCCGCACTACGCAGGGCTGGCCTAGGCTGGCCCGCCGCGCTCCGCTGTGCAGCGGGTTTGCCTATCCCCGGTTCCACAGGGGCCAACGGCCTGTCGGCTCTCTCAGGAAGGAACGCCGTGCCGCCGTACGCACGGCCGGCTTCACAGACCGTCTACCCATAATTTTTGAAAAATGTGACTGATGATGTACGCTAGGTACGTTTCTCTGATGTGACACTGTTCTTCGATATTTTGTAAGGAATTTTTGTTTCGAACCGCGCGCACTGTGTGTGTGTGTGTGTGTGTGTGTGCGCGCGCTCGCGTGTGTCAGCGTGTGAGTGAGCGTGCCTGTGAGCGAGCTGGAATGTTTTCTATTATTTCGTGCCGGTGGTGTTCCATGGTCACGTGTCAATGAGTGCTGGAAGCTGGAACGACTGTTCGGGTCTGCTTCTCCGGGCGTTGCTATCCAAGCAGTGTCCGCGGGTCGTCCACATATTGCGTAACGCCTTCTGCCTTCCTCGCCTGTCCATAACGAGAAACAAGGACCGAGCCATGAAACATCCCAACGTGATGTGCGGACGGTCCCAGCCGCCCGGCGCCTACACTACACGCTGGTGGCGGAACCACATAATGCAGAACTCAGCAGTCAAGGAGTGGAAACCAAGGCAGTGCTCCCCCAACTCATAATTCCATGTGCTTTTAACATGTAGTCATTGCTGGAAAGCAGATTCAAGTCTTTTATTTTCTTCTTGCTCTCTGTGGTTCAGTAACGACCTCTAAATAGAAATGTTCTTGAATGTAATTTTGTAATATATCTTTCTCAGAAAAAGAACCGTCCTTTGTTTTGGTTGTTTCTTTATTTGGTGTTCCCGGTGTCCCTGTTTCCCTGGTCGCCGCCGGTACAGAGCGTCCCCGTTGTTCCCCGCCGCTCATTAGGCCAAAGCTTTGGCCGCGTTTATAAATAAAAGTTTGCAGGCAGTGCGAGGGGCGGGTGTGTGCGCGACACCCTAGTCACGACTGCAGCCATCGACATCGCACCCCCGAATCCCACACGAGGATTCACACAGCTTTTTATTTTCCTTCCACACAGAGGCGTGCGCTTTGTGGACCCAAGCTGCGCGTCACTACGCGCAGTCCCACCTGCGCCCCGCCAGGGCCCCGCCACCCGCTCGCTGCGACCAGAGCGGCTCGGAGTCTCGCGTCTGGCCGGGGAGACTGCAGGAGCGCTTGCAGTGCATCCACCCGCCGTGAACGGGGGATGCTGTCGCTCTGTCTCTCTCGCACCCGAGCGGGACGCCGCCCCAAGAGAGCGAGAGAGCGAGAGAGAGAGAGAGAGAGAGAGAGAGAGAGGCCTTCCGCTCGGAATCAGCGAGCAGTGTTTCCCCGCGGACCGGGGCCGGCGCCGCCTCAAGACGCGAGGGGGTAGCACTCGAGAGGGAGTGACTATGCTTGCCCGGCTTGCCCACACTCTCTAGATTTAGCCAGCTATTCCTGACCGTCCACCGCGTCGCCGCGGCGGGGTGGGGCGGGGCGGGGCGGGGCGGGGCGGGGTGGACGCGGTGGCCCTCCTCCGCCGGCCCGGTCAACCCACTTTTACGACTCTGTCCCGTCGCTCCCTCAATAAAAAAAAAATAATTAAGAAGAAACTGCACAAGTTTGCAGTTGGAGCTTTTTATAGTTATTAACGAACAGTAAGCAAGTACATGTGTCACAACACTGTCTCAAGTGGAAATTCATGTACGTTGCGTTACAAAAATGATCATACCAATGACAAAAGTAGAAGCAGTAACAAAATATATTTATACATCATACATCAATTTTAAAAAAATTATAAGTATTTTCAGAATACTGTCAACAACCCAGATCTGCCTTTTTTGGAATTAACTGGAGAGGAATGGTTACAATTTTTTTTAAGCACAATTGTAAAAGCCAAATTAAAAAAAATTAAACTGGCAATCATACGTGCAGGCTTGGGGAAAATTCATTTTGTAGGTGTGTTCACCAATTTGACTAGTGGCATCACATAAATCATGCAGCTCCTTTCACATTTCAAAAGCAGTTTGAACTTCAAACAAAACCAAAAATAGAAAACAAATCTATGAAAATGCAGTAACATCTACAATATTTTTGGCACATTAGATGCCCAGTTATTGTGCAACTGACAGCTGAAATCTGAAATCTGATATGAAGGTGTTCCAATGTCGCTGGGCAAGCTCTGGTCTCATACACTTAAACCAATCAGTCTAAACATTTTACTGACTAGACATTTAAGAGTGATATTATTACTAAAACTAGCATTTTGGTTCTAGATATTCATGCAGATCTAACATATGTTGCAACACCTGATAAGCTACTATCCACTGGACCAAGACATCTGTATGAGTAAGAAACAGTTTCAGAATTAGACAACAAAACATGGATGGGACAGTGAGATTAACATTCAAAGCTGCCACTGATGTTCTGTGGGTAAGCAATCTCAACAAATATTTTTAACACTTAAATGAAATGCCTCCAAAAATTGTTTATCTTAAACTGGCTTACAAACTGTAAATAAAGCTTAGTGGATACATTTTTCTAACACATGAAATAACAACAAGACACAACAAAAAAAAAGTCACAATCATTCTAGAAATAAAATCAATGACAACTCAAAATAGGAGGTCAAAAGCTAGCTTCAAATTACACATCCAAAAAACAAGATGGCAACCTTTATCACAAAATCTATTTCTGAACCCTTTCACAGCAGCACCAATTGGAGGTTCACAAATAAGCAGCAGTTATCAGCATGGAAGTCAACACAGTAAAAGTAAAATCAAAGATCAATTTTGAGAGTGACACAAAGCCACAAGTAAAGAAAAAAATTTACGAAAATAGCCAACAGTTTTGACAATTCAGGGCCATTAGGGTCCCGAAAAGGGAGAAGACTGGCCGATAACTGCAGTAGCTTTCCATTAACTAAAGAGGGATTTCAACAGGAATCAATCAAACATGGTCAGGTACAAAGGCACAGTACAAACTTGCTTCTCTATCAAGGACTTCTCACACCTTCATAGCACTAAACAGGGATTCGCGTTACCTAGAACTTGCGACACGACGCAGGTTGGATTTATTAAAGCCTGAGATGGAACTGAGCAGTGCAGATCTCTCAGGGGCAACTGAGGGTGAAGGAAGTGTTGATGGAGGTGGTGGAGGAGGTGGTGCCGAGTCAGGAGACTGGACTGGCTGATGGGGCAGAGCTGATGCTGGAGTGGCTGGGTGACTATCGCTTCGACCTGCAATTACAATGTGCAAGTGTTAAATTTGATGTTAACAATGCTTTATAAGAAACATATAAGATTTAAATTGGAGATTTAATTACTGTAAGGTGGTGTCACTGTCCCTGCAGAAGTGGCTGTACTAGTACTGGCTGGGCTGTCTGAGCGTTCAGGAGATTTGCCGTTCGTCATTTGTTGTTGTTGCTGCTGCTGTCTTTCTTTTTCCTTTTGTTTCTGTAGACATATAATAGAAAAAAAACTTAATTGATCAATATTCCTCTAAGCAAATCAAACTAAGATAGTTTCCAAAGCCTTACCCATTTTTTATTTCTTCGTTTCCTCTCTTCTTCTGAACTTAGCATTTCTTGAACCCTAGCAAGGCGACGTTGGTGATGAACCTGCAGACAAAAATTATGGTGGATTAAAGGGGATTAATGACTCTTAGCCCAAAAATCATATCATATTTCTTACAATTTTTTGATCATGCCTCAATCTTTCTTCAATTTTAGATGTTATAACTTTTAAAGTTTCCTTCATTTGCCCAGACAACTTGAATAGTTGCCGACTTTGAATATCCTCAGCATTCAGCCCTTTGAAAAACTCATGTTGAAGTAGTTGCTGAGCAGTTGGCAGAGCCTCCCGCAGGGAACGAGGTGATAAAAGCCGTGCCAATAGGTCAGCTGGAATAATTGAACTAATAAGCTGATACCAAACTAAAAATAAAAAGACAGGAAAATCTGAATAGAGAAATTAAACTTACCTAAAGTTTGTGGACATGAAGTTGGAAATGAGTCAACAGTCGATGTTTCCAAGGGACGGCCAAAGACCATTTCATACAAAAGATGTCCATAGCAATACATATCAACAGACTGAATAGTGTCAAGTCGACGATGTTGAATCACAAATGGTCGGTAGAAGCTTGGTAGACCAAATATTCCACCCTCTATATCTAGTAGTACCGCTCGTCCATTGTCAATGCACACATTACCAGCATGTAGCTGACCTGAAATGGTAAAAGTAAGAGCATTAAGGCACTTAATTCAATGAAATTAATGAACACTGATATGATTTGTATCTAGAATTTGTATTTACCGTATGGGATATTTTTATGGTGAAGTACAGCTAAGATTTGCAAAATCTGATGGGAGAATGAGACAAGTTCCCTGCCACTGATTGGGAAAATTTGTTTTGGACATCCATATTTTCTCAAAAATGGAGTCCGCAGCTTACTGCCACAAATCATATCACGAAGCGACCCCTTCTCAATTATCCTTCGAACAACTAGGCAACCAACTTCATTACATCGGGAAAGTTCTATGTTAATTGCAAACGGTGCCTGTAGAATAAGAAAAAACAAAAAGTAAAAATAAAAGGGAACTTAATTTTTTTAAAACCAGGAGATGCTTAGTTTGTCGCACAAACCCGTACAGTTGAGAGAACTGACAGAACTGATTGCAGCTGTGAAGTAGCAACATTCATGTCTGGACCATATTCAGTCCAACTAAGGAGAAGTTCTTGATCTTCTTGACTTGGATTGTGTTTTTTAATGGCAAAAAAATGTTTTCTGATGCGCCATCCCAGCTCTGGGAGTGACCGCAGAACTTCCCATGAAGGTTCACCCCTAAGAGCAAGTGACACTGAATGGAGAGCAGTTTCTAGGAAAAAAACAACTTAATGTTAACAACTACATTAATCTTTTCTTCAACACAAAATACTGGAACCTATGTCCAAGTAAATAAGAGAATGAGATTAAATTAATAACCTTGCAAAGAGGAAGAATAATTGTCCGGATCTAGAAAATGCCTGACAGGAAGTGAAGCAGACAAAAATGGATTTGCCAAAATAAAATTTAAATATTTCTGAAAAGTAAACAGAAAATGAAAATTAGAAAATTCGGGAAGTTGTGGTGTGACTTTTGAGAAAGCAATGATAGGGCAATTATTTGACACACAAACCTGTAGTCCTATTTGACGTTCAGCAACAAAAAGCGGTTCCATATTGCCAATAAGTCTTTTAGGAGGCAATGGCAAAGTTATCCCAGACATGGAGAGAAGGCCATTGAGAGTTGCGAAGTCTCTATAACGCTTTTTGATATGCCAGCATTTTTCTGGATGGGTCTCTCGCTGAATTCGGATGACATATTCCTGAAAAAAAAAAAAAAGAACCTTGATAAAAAGTATTCCGTTTGGTTCAAAACAGACAGTATGAGAATGGCAGAACAAATAATCCAACATGTTATGGATGTAAACAATGGTAAACTGTGTTTTACTCTTTTTATGGTACACAACATAGAAACTAAGGGTTATAATTTGAAGGGTTACTATGAGGTCCCTGCTGCTCCGTGGTCAATAAACGATATTTATCAAAAACTGTCATTTCTGGGCACATCAGGTCTAAATTGAATGGGCGTACTTACAGTGTGGCCCTGTATGTTCTGGGAGCTCTCGACTGTACATGTCAACACATCAGTATCGTCAAGCAGGCTTCGTAATTGCACTTTCTTTTCGAACACAGCCATAAGTCTAGAATGCTAAGTTAAAAGGGGCATGAGGTCATGAAGAGGGTAGCCGCGAAATGAAACTAATCATGACAACAAATAACATGCCACGGAAAAGTGCACAAATTACATATCAACAAAATATCACTGCTACCGCCACCATCTTGTGCAGTGCACCCTCCCCTCCCGTGCTAAGAACTCCAGCAGACGATATGACAACCTAAAATGACAAAACTTATCAAAACGAATCACTCATGAAGTATAAATAGCTGTCTACTTTGTCTTAAAAAATACTGAATTTATTCTTTCGAGTATTATAGTCCGTTTAAGATCAGATTGTAGTTTAAGTCACGAATAGTCTACATTAAGACAAACTGCCATTAATGTTTCAAAAGTTTCCCAACCTCAGACCGCCTTCCTAAAAAAAGGAAGAAAGGGTTAGTCTAGCGCGGTGTTATCCTCTCCTGGTTTTACTGTTGGTGTTTGTTTTTGCTCAGTTTCGACTTTTGTATCGCAGAAGCCACATCTTCACGCGTTTTAAAATTTTTGTGAGATTTTAATCAAGGCATCAATCGCCTGAACATTGAGGCAGATTCGGCACGGTATCCACCTTCATTCGTCGGGGACGTCCCAGCTTTTACTGAAAGGCTGTCTGTTGTCGATTGGTAGTTATTTTTGTTCGTGATCACATGTGAACGTCTGCATTTGCGACGCGAAGGAAAAGCTGCGGGGGTGGACGGGAAAAAGTACAAAGGTTTTCGGCCGGTGTACTTAATGTCGACCTGTTCCGAGGCGTGGAAAAGTGCGGCAAAGGGAAGAATGTCAACGTCACCGTAGGCAAGATCGACGCAACAGATATCAGGAAAGTGAATCATGTCCATAAAGGACTGCGCATTTCGCTTGCTGCGAAATGGTCGGACTCTCCTGCGACATATTTGGAGCAACCCAGCTTCCAAGGACGTTGTGGACGGGCGGATCGTGAGCTCCGCGTCCACCGTGCGGATTGTGCACGAGCACGCCCGCCGACTGTTCCTTGACAATGTCCTCAAGAGGGTCTCGAATTCGACTGCTGCGGAGCTCAGGCGGCGGACAGCCAAGCGCCTGCTCTTCGGCAATGCAGCCCCCTTCCTCGCGTTTGTCGGCGTCAACCTCGCGTCCGGCACCAGCATCATTACGGAGGAGGATGAGTTGGAGGCAGCTTGCTGGGGGATAAGGGTGGGTATTGTCATTGTTTTGTTGTTCCAATGAGTCTACAAAGCTTGATCTGTTCGGCTTGTTTGTCACACCTACTGTGCTCATAGAATGTTTATTCTGCGTTGTTGACGTTGACAGGAGACAGTGTCAGCTATGGATTGGACTTTTATCAAGAAGGAAGGCGACATACAGAATATTTGGGAACGGTTAAATGAACCATTTTCTCTTGAAAATTTTGAATTTGGTAAGGCTATTGCCAAAGGCTGCAATGGTGTTGTGTACTCTGCAAAGTTGAAAGAAGAAGAAGGAGGTAAAGGCTGCTTTACTTGAAGCACAAAAAATTGAGAAATTTCTAACTTTTAAGTTTATAGTTAATAAGCTTTAAACCTCTTTGCAGAATCATCGTCATTGAAAGATCTCAAACAAGAACATGACACTTCCGATTTTCCCTTGGCAATAAAAATGATGTTTAATTATGATGCTGAGTCTAACTCTATGTCAATTCTGCGTGCCATGCACAGGGAGACTGTCCCTGCTATGACCTACTCTTCAAAAGAAGAGATTATGAACTGGGAAGGAGGGTAGGACCACAATAATTTTTTATTGAAATTCTTAGTCTGCTTAAGTCCCTTATTTTTAAGTTCCCATGTTCTGTTTTCTTTTAAATGTAGCCTTCGTCAGCGCTGCAGAACATTACCACCGCATCCCAACATTGTCAGAGTGTACAATGCATTCACTGACAGTGTCCAGGCCTTGCCTGGATCGTTGTCACTGTATCCAGATGCATTACCAGCACGATTAAATCCAAATGGGTTTGGTCGGAATATGAGTCTTTTTCTCGTGATGAAAAGGTGAATTGATGTATTGGCTAATGATCAAAAGTCTTCTTGCACTCACATGATCTGGTCTTCTCAACCATAGTTGCTTTGTAATTTCAAGGTATGACATGAGTCTCAAGGACTACTTGGACAAATCTCCTCCGAATCCAAAAGTAGCTATTTTGTTGCTTACACAGTTATTGGAAGCTGTTACTCACATGGTTCTAAATGGTGTTGCCCACAGGTAGTGCTGGTTTGGGAAAAAAAATTCTGCATCTAAATTTGAACATATATTGATGTCTTTGCTTTTGTTTGCTGTGTTCTATGCAGAGATCTGAAGGCAGACAATATTTTACTTGACTTGGATGAGAGCAATGAGATGTGCCCGAACTTGTCTGTTACTGACTTTGGATGCTGTTTGGCTGACAAGGTCCATGGTCTGAGTCTACATTACACATCGCCCGACACCGACAAAGGGGGAAATGCAGCTCTCATGGCTCCTGAGGTTTGGCCTACTTACAACTTGAATTTTGCTATATTTGATATAAATTGTGATAGAATTCCATTCCATTCCCACATTTAACTTTTCAGGTTGCTTGTGCTGAACCTGGACCTTTCAATTACATTAACTACAACAAAGCAGATGTTTGGGCTGTGGGTACTCTGACATATCAGCTGTTTGGAATGGACAACCCTTTTCACCGAATTGGCAACCAGACAGGCTCCATAGTTAAAAATGGCAAAGGAGCCTCATTTCTACTTTCATCTTTATACACCGAACGTGACCTGCCTCCTCTCCCTGAGGATGTTCCTCCAATTATCGTAAAGCTTGTTCAAAAAATGTTGGCTCGAAGTCCATCAAAAGTAAGTTTTTTTAAAAAAAATTAAAGATAGCAAAATGCATTATTTACCTCTTGACACAAAACGTGAGACAGAAGTAGCCTTATGGACAAATGTTTTGTGGGAGATAGCATCAGCGTTATTTTGTGCATTTGCAAGGCAATACAATTATTCTTGAATTTCCATTAATTTATAGCGCATAAGTGCTGAACTTGCTGCTACAGTATGTCAGCTTTATTTGTGGGCCCCAAGTTCTTGGATCCAAGGAAATAGCACTAAGATTCCCTCAAGCTCAGAGGTAGGTTGGGAGCAACAAATTTTTTTGTTTTGAAAGCAAATTATTGTCTGATTATTCTTTTCTATTCCTATTTTAGATTCTACAGTGGTTGCTGTGCCTCACAACTAAAGTTCTTTGTGAGGGACGAAGAATGATGTCGGCTAAGTTTATGCCAGATGATGGAAATCCATCGAATCATTTAGCATTAGATCCTAGCATTGTCCATGCTTCGCCAGAGTACAATTTAGTTGAAAGTTTTCTGCGCCGTATTAAGTTGTCTGTTGTCAGAGATGCACTTCAGTGGATGACTGAGGCTTGAAGTCGCGTATGTGTTGTAACCCTCTATTTTCAATTTATTTTTACTATAGGTACAGTAATTAAAAACAAACATGAAAAAACACACTTTGAAAAATGATTAATGTAATTACTTGATTAGATAGGATTAATTTAATAACCTTTTCTGTAGTGTTTTCACTCAAGCATTTTAAGTATCTCCCCATCAAGTTGTGGTGTGGGGTTGTCTGGAGTGTGTATCCTCTCAGTAGAGGTCCAAAACATGGCTGTGAAAGTAACTTATAGGGGATGAAACTTCAGTTTTTAGATTATCCAAGATTACCACCTATGTATGAAAAAAGATTGAACTATCCATTAATTACAATCAATTGCTTCAAATTAAAACAAATTAGTCAACAAACTGGTCATAATTTCCAAATTTTCCACACACCAACTTCTTTTCATTTTTTTTTGTGAAAAAATAAAAAAGCTGGTCTGAGTCCGCCTTTGAAGAATTGCTATGAACCAAATAAAGTTATGTGCTTGGGAACAACATCTGTTTGTTTGAGGGAGGTCCAGTTCATTTCCTCACCTCCTGTAAAGGGAGTGGCTTAGGATTAATGAATAAATGAGATGCAAAATGAATATCCAGGGGCATAGTTACCAAATGTTACCTACTTACAAATTTTCATACAGTTGTGTATCAAACAAACTTGTACAATTAAATTAACAGCCAAAGTTGATTATACATGGATTATTTGAATGCTCCTCACTCTGTTGAATTTCAATCTCTGCACACACTTGCAATACTTCAATTAAGGGTCATAGAGTGACAAATGTTGTTGAAAGCATATCCTGATAAGCCACATTCATGAAGTAGAGAGATTTCCTGTGGCCTCCATCATTTCCTGATCTCCCAGTGATAAAGTTACATAGCTGACCCAATGACCCTTCACAATTGTAACACCTCATGGGCAAGAATCGAGTTACTTTACATGAATTTAAAGGCATCTTAATGTGAACATGAACTTCTTGTGCTCCTAGCGATGTATGTAAGTAAAATATTGCTTAAAGCAAAAAAAAACAAAAACAAAACCTTGAAGGTTTTTATTAACTGCAGGAAGACAAAATACAACTGGATTTTTCAAGAAAAAAATTGCATCCTTTTATTATCTGACTAGAGGAAATGCGAGAAAAAAGTGTTAAAACCGCAACTTATGGCATCATTCCCACTATATTTACCTAAGTTGTTTTGTAAATATTGTCTCCCAACAATATGGAGGTTGGACGAAAAAAAAAAAAATATTGTACCGTTGACAACTGATTCCTTTGACCAGTAACTAATGTTATTATAAACAACAGTTTGAATATTACAGAAGGGATATTCACTCATTCTAACCACTTAGGAGAGGAAAATATTACATACATTTAAAGAAGTTAACCAAACATCCACAAACATATCACACATCCAATGAAATCACAGGCATTAACAAAATTAACTATACAACATACTCAATAGTTATTTCTTAAAATGATCTTTAGAAAGGCAATGCATGCCAGTGGGTACTACAATAAAATATATATGTAATATTATTTATATACACACAAACTTGCACACACAACAAAAAAACAAAAATAACAAAAAAACTTTGGGGGAAGTATGAAAACTGTATTTCATTGCTTTTGTCTGACGATTTTTTTAAGCTGTGTGAAGCACTACGTAAAATGGATTCAGACAGTTCAATATAAAAAGCTCAGAAGAAACAATGATAGATAAGAGGTCTCAGTGCAGCCAGTCATTTAAACGAAAGAGACAGAAATCCGCATACAAGTTTTTAAGTGAAAATACCTTGGAATGTTACAGGGTTTATCAAAATAATCAATAGGAGAAAGAAGAGAAAATAATCAATTCAAGATGCATCACTTTTCACTAACTTGGTAAGTAATTATTACTTCAGCATGAAAAGTTATCAGCAAAAAAGAACGCATTCTCTTACCCACAGATACATCAAACATGCATGATTGCCACCTATCAGTGAGGCAGAGACATCTTAGACAAATAGTACATGTGATACGAAAAAATAGATTTTTTTCGTCTGATCCGTATTACATACTGGAGTAAGCGAAAACCTGAACTTGATTCCACTCTCATTTAAATACTGTAAAACATGATTCTACTTTAAAAAAAAAATGTATTAAAGGTTAAGAGAAGGCTGATGAGAATTAGTG
Source organism: Stenchaetothrips biformis (assembly GCA_030522485.1). Lineage (NCBI taxonomy): Eukaryota > Metazoa > Arthropoda > Insecta > Thysanoptera > Thripidae > Stenchaetothrips > Stenchaetothrips biformis. The sequence continues at coordinate 7,674,303 of CM060096.1, forward strand.
ATAATACATCGATTGCTTCAAATCTCTTCATATGGAATCATACTAACGTCACTTAACTTCCTATCATATGAAGAAACCGGCAACAAAGTCGCCTTTCACCACAAGAAAGCAATCACAGAGGGGATGGGTTGATGAAAGAAGATATAGAAACATAACTAGTCAGTTTTGAGACCTTTCACAACATACTTAACAATATATGCAAAAGCGGCAAATCCTACAAAAACAAACAAATTGCTCATAGCACTGTGAAGTGCAGACTGACCACCTGCACCTCCATGGTTATTATCAATTAGGGTACTTGAGCCATCATTACTTTCTGATTCAGCTTCAACATTGCGTAGTTCATGTTCAAGTTCTGCTCGTCTGGCCAATTCAGCTCGGACATTCTGAAAAAATAGAAATGGTAGCTTTCAAGAAGACAAGGTGAAAATATTAAATTCTATTGTAATAGAATTCAAATCTAATATACATACAGTGGCTAAATCTGGGAAAAGATCACAGAAAATGCTGTCATTGATATTGAATTCCAAACTACGGTGAGCTAGTTGCTGCTTTTCAATATCAGAAGTTTCCAGGCTACCCAATGTTGGCGTATTTTCCACCTGAAGAACAAAAAAATTAATAAGGAGAGAGTTTGGTGCAACAGATGCTCCAATGAGTCAAGAAAATTAAGCAACATTACCATAAAACTCAGCAGTCCAGTGAGGATTGTCGAAACACTCCAAGCAGGATTCCAGGTGTCAGGATGATAATCACTTATTGACAAGCAGAGGCGAGTATTTGTCTTAAATCTGCCAGAAAAAAAAAAAGAACATGGACAAAGTTTTAACAATCATGGTTTTAAAACTATGACTGTCATTACAAGTCACACTGACCTTCCACTTGGAGTTATCATGTATATACTAGGAGGCTTGAATGGAAACTCTCGAGGAAATACCAATTTGCCATGATAAAGACCACCAACATAAGGCGTCCCTTCAGGTCCTAGTACAACATAATGCCTGCCAAACAAATAAAAATTAACAAAACCATTGGGATATACAATGTTGCATTAGTGAAAAACATTACAATCAGTATTTTAACTACCAATGATATTACCATTCACAAATGTTACTGGGCAAGGGCTCTGCCACAATGTATGGAACTGGATCTTTTTTTAGTCTAACATAGTCTTGTTGAAGCCGAGAAGTTGCAACGATGCTCTTTGACATGTCTGGATATTAATACTGAAATCAAAAGAAACAAAAGATAAATCCAGCATTCAACAAAATTCGTTATTAGATAAAAATAATCAACATAGGGCATTTATTAGAATTGGCTCTTCCAACTGTTACGATTCATTTGGAATTGAGGCTGCAGAGACATAACCTTAACCAAGTGACACATCTGCAGAACTGTCAGAATAATGACGAATTCTTTAGTTCATTCATTTGAGATCAAATTTGAACTCAATAGTAAATATAACTAACCTTAGAAGCATTGTACTATTCCAATGGCTTGTTAGTATTAAGAATTTTGTGAAATAATCAACAGTTAGGTTCAACAGACCCCAATACCTAAGAGCCTGACAGTGGGCACAATAAGCACGGGGCGAACACAGTCATCTCAACACAAAATTAAGGGTGAATAAAAAACTGCTGTGCCTGCAGTGCAGTCTCTTTCAAGCATTCTTTCTTTTCTTTTAATGAACAAGTGGACGAAAGGGCTGGGACGTGGAAACGGCCAAGATGGACAACAAAAACTTTCTCCCATACTCACGAATTGAGCAAAAATGATTCAGGTCTTACATATAAAATCGCAAAATGTCCAGTCTTATGTCCTGGCAGGACAAATACTTGTCAATTAAGGCAGATCACATAGGTCAAATGTTTTGATTTGGTTACGATATCATTCGCTTTGACGGAACCAATCACCAGGCAGGGTCCTGGGTTTGACGTGACGTAAGAACATTTCGCTTCCAGGTGCAGTACAGTGTTATCGTTTAAATGCAATATTCTCGGATCGTGACGGTCTAAATGACGCAGCGTTAACTCAATAATTAACCATTTTTGTCCGTTTTTAAAGAAATTTAACGTTATTTGTCTAAAAATATGTGTTAGTTTTTTAATTGTTCGTTGATTTTTAATTCCGAGTGGTTGGTACCGTGGTTCCTGCCACTGCCTTCTAGCAAAATACGCATCCACGTGAAAAAAAAGAAACAACATCAACAACCACATTGACTCTCTAGTGCATCAAGTGAACGAAATGCCTGCAATCGAGGGGAAGTGATGTAATTGTTCCTGTTTCTCCTGACAAGAGATAACAACGATTTTTTTCCGCCTGCATTCCTGTATTCCCTGCCCCGCTGCAGCCTGGCACTGAGTACTTCTATGGTTGTCATCGTGCCGTTTATTGTGCGCAGAAGAGGTCGGTAAGAGATACCGCAGTGCAAAGTGCAACGAAAATCTCCTAAGATGACTTCGGCGGCATTTTTGCGGGGATCCAGCAATTTTGTGTGGATAACTACCAGTGTGTTGGGGAAAGGTGCAACAGGTGCTGTCTACCAAGGTGTTAACAAAAACAATGGGGAGCCTGTGGCTGTTAAAACATTTAACCAGGTTAGCCACCAGCGCAGCTCAGAGGTTCAGCTGCGAGAGTTTGAAGTTATTCAAAGAGTTAAACATGAAAATATTGTCAAACTTTTAGCCATCGAAGATGAACAAGATGGTCGGGGGAAAGTCATTGTCATGGAACTTTGTACGGGAGGGTCATTGTTTACCATTCTTGAAGATCCCGAAAACACTTACGGATTGCAAGAAGAGGAATTTCTTCTTGTATTGAGCCATCTTACTGCTGGTATGAAGCATCTTCGGGACAACAATCTGGTTCACCGTGATCTGAAGCCAGGAAACATCATGAAATTTATTGCAGAAGATGGACGCACCATTTACAAATTAACAGATTTTGGTGCCGCAAGGGAATTGCAGGAAGATCAGAAATTTGTCTCTCTGTATGGTACTGAAGAATACCTTCACCCTGATCTCTTTGAACGTGCTGTGCTCAAAAAGCCTGTTGGTACAGCATTTGGTGCTACTGTAGATCTCTGGTCTATTGGAGTCACACTCTACCATGTTGCCACTGGTAACTTACCTTTCCGTCCATTTGGTGGTCGTCGTAACAAGGAGACCATGTTCTTCATAACGACCAAAAAAGCACCTGGAGTCATATCAGGCATTCAATTGAGAGATAACGGACCCATCGAATGGAATAGTGACCTTCCAAGCAACTGTCGACTCAGTGCTGGTTTGAAGAGACTAGTCATTCCTCTTTTGTCTGGACTGATGGAGACAGATCACCATCGAGTCTGGACTTTTGATGGCTTTTTTTCTGAGGTCACGAACATTTTATCCCGTAAACTATTGCATGTATATTATCTAAACAGAGCTCAAACTGTTAGAGTATATTTGCATCCTGAAGGAACATATCAGGAAGTCCAGAGTTTGATAATGACTCAAACTGATGTTGCTCCCAACAATCAGATTCTGCTTCTTAAGGATCAGCCTCTTTTGGCCGTTGTGGATGAGAACACCCCTGGTCGTGGATATCCCAAGATTGATGAAGAATGTCCAATTATGCTTTTGAGTAAGGATAACAACAATGTGATTCAAATGCCGGAAAACCCTTTGCCGGACTTCCCCAGTTTTCCAAATTTGGTCTCAGTTGAAAATGATGCTAGCATAGCCAAAGTTTCTTGTAGTGTAGGACACGAGTGTAAGAGACGTATTGAAAAATTAGCTCAGATAAGCAGGTTAAATAGCCTTTGTGTTGAAGTCATGTCAGCAGTTGTGAGTAAAGATCTTGAAAGAGTACTTGAGCGCAGTGAGAAGCTTCAAGCATGTTCCTTATATGTACGAGACATTGTAAATGTAACTTCCAGATCTCACAATGCCATTCGTGAGCTTGATAGTGCTGTGGAAAATGATCAAATGGCAACAGCTACTGATTGGAAAACTGAACTGAATACACTCACTCAAGAACTTAGTGACAACCTAGCTCCAGCAATCAAGCTACTTCATGACCGTTATGTTACTGAACGAACTCTCCTTCGAGGCTGGTCTGCTGTGTCAAGAGAAGCAGTTTGCCCATCGGAAGCACGCATGCCAAACATTGCTAGGACTTTGGTGGACCGTCTTAGAGAATCATGGCAGCATCTGCTCAGAGACAAAGCTACAAGAAGTTTAACATACAATGATGAACAATTCCATGTTCTGGAGCGTATTAAGGTAGTAGATGCTGGGAGACAGCTTCGTCTATTACTAGATCAAAAAGCAAGCCCTCCACTTGTTCAGCAAGCTGACAACATGGCTGACTGGTATAAAATGGCTCAAACTGTTTTTCTGCAAACTCAGATACTAGAGAAAGATGTCACACAGTATGAACATCACTTGGAGCAATTTAAATGTAGAGTTGTTGAAGCAGATCGCTCTATACATGACAAGCTCCTTACAAGACAGCTCACTCAAAAGCTTCGAGGTGAAACAAGGAAAGAAAAACCGTCAAAGTATCCTTTCCGCAGTAAGGAAGAGTCTGTGAAATTTAACAATGCAATTGAACAAATGATAAACTTAAGAAAAGGACTGAATGATACAGTTGTTGAAAATAACCACCTGGTTAGTCAACTTCAAGAAATCACTTCAAGCCTTCAGATACTTAGTCCTTAAGTTGACTTTTGTCAGTGAAAACAAATTTTTTCTGGAAATCCAGGGTTGTTTGTTAGTTAGTAAATCAGATTTATTGTTTTTTTTTGTTCCTGTGGAATTTTTATTACTAGCTCAAGTTGGGAAGCCTTATTTTATTTTGTTAAAAGGATGCTTCCAGTATGGTGGCTGTGGTTGTTCCTCAGGATACTTGGTTCTTTCTCTAGTATTCTTGCATCTGTGATTGAGTGATAATAGTTTTGGTTGAAAGGTTTCCCTCTGCAGCAATAGAAATGTACATTTTGTCCAGTATTAGAAAAGTTTAGCTGTGAATTTTGTACACAATGGTCAGTCAGTGTTCATTCCAGCCAACTTTTTTCAGTTGATGAATCATCGTTTGTTGTTTTCTTCTTCATTTTCTGTTCTAGGGAACTGATGTGAATTATATATTATTACTATTATATTCAGCACTTGTATTGTCTGTTTGTGATCAAGCATGATTAAAATGGCACTGAGGCAGACCCTCCAAAGTCAGCTAATCCTCTGCTTGTATTTGTAAGACTATTAGAATTATGTTGTATTTTTTATCTTCATTATATTTTCACTTGTGGTACCTATTTCTTATTTGTTTTGCAAGTGTGAGAAATTTGTACAGTTTCATCAGCTCTTTACCAAGCTATGCTCCTAGTTTATTTTACCTGTGACATTGGCATCATCAGAATCAACCAAATCATGGTTCTATTGTGAAAAGCGAAATAAAACCCCTCAAAATTTGTAGAAAGTTGCAGTTATTTTAAGTTAAACTATTTGGGGTTAAATTTCCTCACAAACCTTGCTTCTAATTCAAAATAAAAACTTTATTTCGCAAACATATCTATTAGATTTTGTATTAATCAACAACATGGTGTATAGACTTTCCTCTCACTTACTTTAAACGAGAACAGTGCATTACAGTACCACCTCCTTACATGCAGCTAGGTACGTATACACCATTTACTGCACATCGAGATTCATAACACCTTGCTGAAGTAGTGCCATCCGCCTGTCATTTTGCTTCTTTTGACTATCTTTCTCTTGGATTTCAAAAAAATGTTTTAGGAGATTATCAAAGTTAATTTCTTTAGCTCCAGGTCTTGAATCCACCTTCTCTACCACTCCCCTGGAACCAATCAAATTTGCGAAAGATAAACTAATTAGATTTTCTGAAGTTTAGATGCAGACAGTTGCAATCAACTTTACCCTAATGCCAATCCATTTTGTAAGTGAAGGGATGGAATACAGTTGAGCCTGCGTTGCAACATATGGAAAGCTTCAGTTTGGGGTAAAAGCATCAGCAAACCATACAGTGCTTGAACAAGGTGTTGGTTGTGTGGAATTTCCAGAAGCTCCAGTCGAACAACTGTTGAATCAAGAAGGGCTTGTGAAAGTCTCATCAAGTGACAATAAGAGCACTTAAAATGCGGAAATAACTTACAGGTAAAAATGGGAGATTCCAAAAGTTGCACCAGTCTATCAATTTCAATGAGAAAGTCCACCGTAACTTCCAAACTTCCACTGTGAATGCTAAGGAATAGCTGTGTAAATTTGGTTTCAATTCTTCAAGATAATAAGAATAATGAAAGTGAAATTTGAAAGGATACAAGTTTCTTATCAAACGGCTAGCATGAGCATAGTTTTGGGTCAAAAGACAGAGAGAGACCGTTGCCACTGGATTGTGACACCAAAGCTCATACAGTTGACAAAACAGTGTACAACTTTCCTGAAAGTAAATGTTATTTTTATAAAATTTGATATTGAGAAAAAAAGTTGAAAGCAATAACTCTGTAGCAGTTTTATTGTCTATAATCTTAACCTTGGTAGAAAGATCCTTCAATTTATGCCTGAGCTTGAAAAGCTCTGCAGCTGTGAGAAGTATGGTGTTAAGAATTTCAACCATTGTAGATGCAAATGTTACATTTTCCTCCTTAATCAGAACCGTAGCTAGAGTTCTGTAGATGTCTTCAGCATCAAGGAGAACGCATAGCTGCCTGGGAAAAAAAAAAAAGAGAAAAGGAGTAATGGGAAACATGGCATGAAGTATGACATTTCCTAAATTTGAATTCACCTTATAATAAATGAGCCTCTATCCTCAAGTAAATGACTGTCTGTTGCAAAAAGTTTTAACAAGCTTACAATAAATTTAGAAAAATACGGATTTTTAGAATTTGGACTCTTAATAACTCTGGAGGTATCACCAGATCCATCATCTGTGAAATAACAATGATAAGTAGCAAGTACTTCAAACGCTCCAATGTAATCCAATTACAAACAGTGTGTTCAGTATGAGGAAGAGATACCTGGTAAAGGGTGGGACATTATCTCAGCCAAAACTTCCAAGTCATGTTGGACAACTTCATCAGAAGTATCTGACAATACTCTCAACATGACAAGGAATATTTCATCCATATGTACTATCATCTGCAATGAGTCACCAACAGTCACAAATCATTTCAGTCAGTTTGGAGATGGCTTATGTGGTTTCATACAAACCCGATCCGGAATGTTGGTATGTAAATGATACACCCATCGTAAAGCAGCAACTTTGGTAGGGACAGCAGTATGCACTAAATGTTTTAATAGTACATCGACAATCGACTCAACATTCAAAACACTCTCTTTGTTGTCTTCCTCAGCTGTGATCAGTCTGGTAAGACTGATGTTCACAGCTTTAGCGGCTTCTCTAGTATCTGAAAATTTTTGTAAGGAAAAGTTTAAAGTAATAGGAAACTAGATGGGACGGAAAAGTGAGTACAGAGAAAATATGATGCAGCTGAAAGGATACTCTTTCGTGAATCAGTATCATAAGAGAGGCATGGGAGAATAGCTGTTAGAATACCCGACGCATAGGGTAACATACTTCTACCAGACAGTTGGACAAATTCTTTGATCCATGTTATTGCAGTGAGTTGAAGGAACTCATCTTGTGCTTGGGCATGTATAATTAAAATGTTAGTCATTGAGGAGAAATCAGCCCTACTGGGATCTTGCTTAATACTTCTTAGGAATTCACCTAAAACGGTATCACATCTGCCAATAAAAAATAAAGGGGCGAAAATAAATAAAACACAAACTAACAATTTATTTCATTTCTTTTGGATAAAAATTACTTACGTTTTCTTAATTTCCAAGGAGGGTTCATCGAGCATTTTTAAAAGACCATCTAAAATTTCTGGTAACAATACAATGAAATCCATATCAGGAACAGCATAAAGAACTGATACCCACGATATGATAAACTGCCTTGTAAAGGGATTTTTAGTGTAAATTCGCTCTCTCAAGAGCTGTATAAAGGCCATCATATCAAAGGAAGGATCCTCACTGACTATATCCTGAAACCAAGTGCTTGACTTAAGCTACATATTGTCAGGGGATTAGAATCAACTTGTACTTGAAGTAGAAGACACATACTTTCATTTGTCTGTCAAGGTGTTCAGAAGCATTTTTGACACTTTGGTCCGGATCTGCAGCCAGTTTGCTTAGGGCACTGAATATCTCAGCAAAATGTGGTAAAACTGCACCCCTAGCAATTTTAACCACATTGTACAGACTTTCACATGCGTAATAACGCACTCTTAGATCCCCGTCTGAGAAACAAGCGAGTATGGGCAGTACTAATTCTTCAGTGTATTGCCCAGTATCCTGGAAAGGAAACAAAAATTAATAAATAGGATGCCTGGGACAGACGTTGTTATAGTGAACAAATAGTGCTATACCTTTCCGAGTGCAATGGATGTTGCAGCTAAACCAATAAGGCCTCCTTTACGAGTGTTGGGGTTTTGAGAACCAGCAAAATCTTGACCCAGCACTTTCATTAGTTGTCTGAGTTCTTGGGTTTTGTTTCTCGTCACGAAGTCCTTCACCATCCTTAACACGAACAGATTTTATTATTTTGGATTAAGATGCTCGCGATCATAAAATAATAACAATCAAAAAATACGCAGCCAAATTTTCAAACTAGATAAAATATCCTTCAATTGAAAGCCGAGCCGAGTGAGAAAACGTACAAATGAACTGACGAAAGGGGAGGGCTGTCTGCAAAACGGGACTTGACTTACTTCTCAATTTCAAGAGCTGCGGCTTTTCGCTTGTCGTAGATCTTGTCGTTGAGGGCCCGGACACAGGCCGAGCTGAGAGGGGCATATTCTTTTTCTGACATTCTGTCTGAACAAACTTGTACTTTATTTAATCGACGGCTCGTAGCAGGTTAAGCGGACACTTGTTTCCATTCATCACTTGACACTCAATCCTGCCACAACAACGACGTGAAATTTCACGTTCCGCGAGAGACAATTCCCGATGGAGCCATTGCATTTGAAGCAAAGTCGGTCAAATTCTATTCGGTGAGGCCAACAACGAGTTGCCATTTTTGTCTCTAGTTATCGTCCGCGAGCGAAGGCCTGGAGACCATAACGAGTGCTCAACGAGAGAACACTCGGGGAAGTTTCTCCCCCTCGTCACGGCCCGGTGGGCGCGTTCCACGGCCCCAGAGAGCTGGCGACACGCCCCCCGCCACCCCGCGCGCATGCGCAGACGGCGCGCCGAGGCCCCACAACAACAACAAGGACGAGAAAGAGAAGACAAGAGAAAGAGACGACAGTAGCAAGCAGCTCATGGCCGACCTTGGGTGCCTATGCCGCCGCCGCTGCTGCGGGTCCTGGCGTTGGTAGTGCCTTCGTTGTTGTGCAGCGGGTAGCAGCTTTGCCGACAAGCGAGTGGTTGTGTTTGTGCGTGCGACTCCGTCCCGAGCCGAGGCCCGTGTGCCATGCGTCGCGAACCAGTGTTGGTGTTTGTGGCTCAGAGGTGAAAGGGAGGCGGAGGCTGTCGGATTGGAACGAGACCAGTGAACAACACCACAGCGCCATGGAAGTGAGCCTGGAGCGCGAGTGCTCGGCGCTCGGTGGCTTGTTCCACCAGATCATCATGGACATGAAGGTACGCCGCGGTAGGCGGTGCTGGCCTGCTGGCCGCGACTCCGCGTCGGTGTCGGTCCTCCGCTATTGATTCGGGCTGAGCGCGATGCGTCCTGCGTCGCCCTGCGCCGCTAGGCTGCATTGCATGCCCTCCGCGTTGTGCTGCAGTTGTGCACCGCGGCCTCCTTGGCCTCCTGGGCCTCCTGGACCTTGCTGCTGGCGCTTCGTCCGGGAGACCCCCTTCATTCATGTGTTTATTGTTATGTATTTCAAGTGAACTAATAATCATAATTTTATTATTATGAATATTTTGATGCTGCTGCACTCGATGTCAATTGCTGAATCTTGTAGTTAATTTTTTTTAACGAGTCAGTATTTCTTGGGTGCATTTTTGGCTCACGGGTTGTATGAACAAAAATTTATTTTGTGGCTCGTATCAGCCCGTGGCATTTTTTAAATTTATCAATAATAACGGTTTGCTCTGAAATGTTGTGAACTGTCAAGTTACTTTTTCATTATTTGAAATCGTCTCTTTAGAGGGGTTGAAAATCAGCTATGCTTTTGGTAAAAGCCCTAGAACTTTTAAAAATCATCTCATGAGAGCTTGCTTTGTTAACAAATATATTTCACCTTTTTTATATTTTTTGTTTATTTTGTCTACTATTTGCTTATATTCAAATGTGCCTTGGTTTGGGAATGCTGGGGGTGCCGCGGACGCACCCCGCGTCACGTGGCCGTCACGTGACTAATTAAGACACCGTGGTGTGACGTGACGAACGACACTGCCTATGATTGCAGAACGGGACGCCGCTCTGGGAGGACCTGGTCGCCAAGGCCACCAAGCTGCACACGTGCCTCAGGTGAGTTTGCCTTAGATTAGCCCCCTGGTGGTTGAGGGAGTGGCCGGGGCAGTGGGGGCGTCGGGGGCGCGGTGGGCTTGTCGGCCTGCCTGGCTGCGACAGGCCCGGCCGGGATGAGAAGTTATTGCATAAGTTGGAGGGCGTGCCGTGGCGTGCCGCCGGCCGTGTCTAGGACCGCCAGGTCCCCGCCAGCCGAGCGTCATTGTCGTCGCTCTGTCTCGCTCCCACCCATACGGGACGGAGTGCGGGACAGACAGAGCGACGACAATGACTCTCGGAATCAGTCTGCTGGTCCGCGCCAGGTCCTGATCCACGCCCCCGTGACGCGTGTGGGCGTGCGGCGGGGCGCGCGGCGGGGCGTGGGCGCGGAAGCCCCGGCCGCTTCGGCTAGGGTTACTCGTGTGGTCGGAGTGGTCGGCGCGTATGTCTCGCGGTGCCTCATGACCTGACCTGCCCGACCCACCCCACGACGCACGCCGGAGAGACCTCTGCCGCGGCCGTCTTGTTGTCCTCCTCAGGTGCGGGAAGAAATGAGGCAGATACATCGACAGGCTTCAAAGAAAGCAGATATGCAATGTTCTAAGCGTGACTGTAAAAAATAAAAACTGCCAAAAAAGTATATGCAATAAGTAGAGCGCGTTTTACCACGGTGTTCACTTACCGAGGGCGAGAAAAATGGAAACAACGCATCGGAACCGGAAATGTGTTTTCTTTTCTTTTGCGAGTGAGGGGCAACAAGTGCTGACGGTGTGCTAATCGGCACGTGTGTTGCAGGGCGACGCTGCAGGCCATCGCCGCCTACCTGGACGCCTTCCAAAAGATCGCCGACGCTGCGACCAACGCGAGAGGTAAGGGGCGCCGCCATGTCTACCGGTGTGTGTGTGTGTGAGTGTGTGCGTGTGACACGGTACTGCTGCGAGATGCTGTCACGAGATGCCGGCGACACGGCATCGCGCTGTCGGAAGGCACCCTCGCCGCCCGCAGCTCGCACCGTCGCGTCCCCCCCCCCCCCCTCCGCTTTGGCACAATGGCGCTTGGTTGGCACACGTCCCCTAGTCCCTGGTCCCCTCCAGCGCGGCGATCGCAACCCTCCGAATCATTTCGCCCATTTTCATTCATTGGTTCGTCTAGGCGGCTTGGCCAGGCTCGGCACGGGGCTTTCATTGTTCCGCTGCGCCCCTCTGCGGCGTGGGGCCCCCAGCCCGAGACTGCGCTACCCACCCCACCCCGCCCCACCCCACCCCACCCCACCCCACCCCACCCCGCCCCGCCCCGCCCCACCCCGCCCGGCTCGTGCCGCATCTGCCCGGCCGGCACATTTACCTGACCACGCGGAAGAGCCAAGGCAGAGCGGAGGGCTCCATGCTCGCGGTTCGAGCCGCGCCGGGATGGCGCGGCGGCCAGCTGACGGATTCAGAGAGTCGTTTTCGTCGCTCTGTCTCTCTCTCACTCATGGGGCGCCCCCTGTGGGTGCGAGCGAGACCGAGCGTCGGAAACGACTTTTGGAATGAGTCTGCAGGGCAAGCTGCGCGGTGCCTGCCGCCGCGACGCCGCGATGCCGCGATGCGTGGCGCGAGGCTGAAATGGGTCAGGCTGTGCGCTGCCTGGCTGCTCCCCCGCGACAGGCTGCGCTGCCCTGCGCTGCCGGTGACTGACTCGCCTTCATTTGGCGGCCCTGCGGGTGGGTGGGTCGATGTCGAATGAAAGGACTGTGATGTGCGCGGCCAGGGCGTGGCGGGACGGTCAGGCACCCTTGCCTCGCTGAGGTACTCTGCGGAGAAAGGCCTCTCGGCCCTGCTCGGTCACGCCGCGCGCCCCCCTGTGTAGCGATGCCCTCGGATTTTCCCCGCCCCGCCCCACCCCACCCCACCCCACCCCACCCCACCCCACCCCACCCCACCTTGACCCACCCCGCCCCGCCCGATCGGCGCCCCGTCTCCACGAAATCCCCGCGAAACAACCCGGCGAAGGTGGAGCGGTGCAGCGCAGAGCCTTGCTGGTCCACTTGTTCGCCTGCTCACCGTTCGGGGGATCAGCGTCGATCCCCCGCCCGAGCCGGACTGCTGGGCGCTCTCCGAAAGAGACGCGGGATGATGTTTGTCTTTGTGCGCACCGGCTGACGGGCTGGACCCTGGATGCACGCGGTGACGCGGGCAGCGCATGGCCACCCCGCTGACCAGAGCGCGGCCGGCGGCCGGCGGCGCACAGACCGTGAAGACGCGGCCCGCTGCGCCCCGCGGTGGACCGGTGGAACCCCCCCCCCCCCCCTCCCCATCGACTGACGTAGGACGTAGCTGGCCAGGGTACTTTGCGCTGCTCTGCAATTAGTAAGCCATACAACATGAAGCCTCCCCCTCCCCCCTCCTTTCCTCTCGCTCCAGCTCCAGCAGCTCCAGCTGAGCTTTGGGGCCGAGCTGCTGAGCTCCATTGTGCTGAATGCTCGTTGTTTGTCGCGTGCTTGAGTGGAGAGGGGCGTTGCTCGGCGTTGCTGCAGGGATTGGTCCGCCTTGCTCTCCCCCGCCGCGGCGGTGGAGGGTCCTCTCCTTATAAGCGAGCGTGTCGCCGTGACTGAGCAGCGCTGTGGCTAGTGTGCCGCCATGTAGTGCTTGTTGTTGTTGAGCGGCATCTGGCCGCTGCCCTCGTTGACGGCGCCCAGATGGGACGTGCCTGACGACACCCTGACGACGACGCTGTGGAGCCGGCATGCCTCCCTCCATGGCGGCGGGAGCGGCGGGCCCTGAAGGATGTATCGCTGCGTCGCTCTGTCTCTATCGCTCTCCGACGGACGTCACGGAACGCCCCGTGAGTGCGACAGTGACATGATGCTTCGCAGTCAGGCGGTGGCTTCCCCACTGCTGCGAGCTGGCGTGTCCCGTGGGGCCTTATTGTTTACGACGTTGCTCCTCGCGGCAAGTTTGCCAGTCTGGAAAACCTGGAAGTAGTTGGGGTCCGTGGTTCTCGGGTTCGCCGCCCGGCCCGCGCTTTTCTTGTTGGGGATCCTGCTCGGGATGGTGTTGTTGGTGTCGCTGCCGCGGGCCTCGCCCTCATCCCCTGTTTCGACGGCATCGGCACGTTTCTTTTCTTGTGTGCGAAACTAGTGGGCTGCAGGAGTGATTCCGAAACTCGTCGCTCTGTCTCTCTCGCACTCATGGGGCGTCCCGTGTGAGTGCGAGAGACACAGCTTCGGAAATGAGCTGGTGTGCCGCGTGGTGCAGGCAGCGGGCGAGGGTGTGGCGGGCGGGGCGGGGCCGGGCGGGGGCGGGCGGGGCCGGGCGGGGGCGGGCGGGGCCGGGCGGGGGCGGGCGGGGCCGGGCGGGGCCGGGCGGGGGCGGCTGGCTGGATGCTCGGAGGCGGATATCCGGCTGCAGGACCGCGCGCCGCTGTGCTGCTGCCGCGATACTGCTACCGAGGTTGCCGCTGACGGAATCCCCTTGGCGGATTCAAGAGCAACCTCTCCCACTGGAACAGCCCTTCGTTGGACTGAGAGTCGTTTTGGTCGCTCTGTCCCTCGCGCACCTGAAGGGGACCCCAGCGAGTGCGAGGAAGACTCTGGGAATCAGTCTGTCTGCTGGAGGAAGACTAAGGAAGACCTGCCAGCCGGACGTGGGCCTCAGAGGGACTCGGAACGGCGGCGGACGAGAGAAGTCCCACGTCTCCAGGGACTGAGTGGCTGGAGCGGAGACCAGACGCTCTGGAGCGGTGGCCTGGACTAGCCTGGACAAGCCTCCGTAATCTCTCTTTTGTCCCTTCCGTCTCTCCCTTCTGCCGTCATGGCACTGTGATTGCGCCGCTGCACTGCTGCAGGCGTTGCACGGGCCGACTCGGGCGGAGTGTGGGTGGCGCTCTCCTCCTCCTCTTTCTTCTCCGCGCTCTTCTCACCTTGCTGTCCCTTCCCTTGTTTGGTGCAGCCCGCCCCGCCCTCTTTTCTTCTGTCGCGGCGCTGTGCTTGCTGTGCCCTTCTCGGCGCTGCCTGTTTTGCCCCCAGCCTCTCCTTGCTCTGCTGCCTCCCTCCTTCGTGTGTGTGTGTGTGCGCGCGCGCGCGTGTGTGTCGCTGCCGTGCTGCGAGTTTTCCCCTTTTCTCCGCTGATGCGCGCTGCTCTCGTTTTATTATCTAGTGCGATACGCGATGCAGTGTGCCTCCGCGGGGCCCTGCTCTGCTCCACGCCCCGCCACGCCCCGCTGCGTGAGGCGATTTCACACGGAGGCGCAGGGCGCGTTTTCGCAACCAGCGTCCAGCCAGCAGCTGTGGCGGCGAAGGCCTCGGCGCCAAGCAAGGCCCGGCAGCCGCGTGTTGCTGCAGGCCGCTCTGCCTCTCTCGCACGCTGCGGGGCGGCCCCCATAGCAGGGCTGCGAGAGAGATGGAATGAGCATGCTTGGCTTTATGACGCGCCGTTTGGCCGTTTGGGGCGCCGGGCCGGGCCGGGCTAGGCCCTCCCAGAGTCCGCCATCGAGGCCATGAGGCTGGCCCGCCGCGCTCGTAAAGCCCTTCCATTGAGGCGGCCGTCATGGAAGCTGGTGGGGCCTTCGGGCAGGGCTGCAAGCTCGGGTTCGGTTCATGCGCGCGCGCGCCAGCTGGCCCGGGCCTGGCCAGGTGTGTCGCTGACGGCGCGCTGACGGCGTGCTGACGGCGTGCTGACACGCACCAGATCGCCTTTCCTTTCCCCGGGGCTCTGGGTCGGCGGTCGAGCGCGCGGAATCGCCCTTCACCTTTGTCCTTTCCAGCAGCTGCCGCTACCCACTTCCCACACTGGGCCGGCGCAGCGCAGCGCTGGCCGGTCACGAGTCCCTCATTGGGCCACTTGCGAGAGCGGGGCTTGCAGCGCCGCGACGCTGATCGCTATAAAGGCGCCATGTAGGCCCGCGCCGCTGCGCCGCCGCGCCGCCAAGGACGTCGTCGTGGACCGCGCCGACCGCGCCGCGCGGCGCCCTGAATCGGAGAGCGAGTCGCGGTCCCTGCACCGCGACGCGGCGACGCGCTTTGGTGGGCGCGGCGAGGCGCCTTTTGGACCAGTTGCCGCCGCCACGCCCGCCCGCCACTGAGCGCGCCGCGGCCGCGGGTTATTTGCGTGCCTTTCCCCGACAAGGCGCGGACGGCTTGGCTTTGTGGTCCTGGCCGTGGCCGGCCTGCAGCCTGCAGCGCGGCGGCGACTTGCATGTTCGATACACGATCCAGTGCGTGCCCGCCCTGCCCGCCACGCCACGCCACGCCGAGCTTGGCGTTCAGCGTGCATGTCGGGGAGCTGCCGTGCACACGTACCGTCGTACCGTGACATCGGCGGGGCCACGGGGGCTTGGGGGGCCGGGGGGCGCGTCACTCAGGCCTTCGCGCCGCAGCCGCACTGCGCCGGCCGCGCTGCAAACTAAAACAACTACTTGGCCGACGGCTGGACTACCGCGATTGTCGCCAACGGACGGCGCCGCGCTATTTTTCCGCTGGAGAGTCAGCAACAGCAATATGAGCGGAACAGGCATCGGAAATGGATGCCGGCTTTGGACTGGTTGGTGGCGCGGAGCAGGCGTCGGCGGGCTTTCCGATCGGATTGATTCCTCATTTGCGCAGGGCGGGGCAGGGCGCGGCGGGGCGCGGCGGCCATCGATTCCGCGTCGACATGGCCCTCTTTGCCGGTGGAAAGTTTTTGTTCTTGTGTTTTGTTTTGTCTCTGCGACACGCTCGCTGGTTAGACCCTTGCTCCCGAACGGCGCAGTGCAGTGCAGCTCAGGTCGAGGGCCCCGCCCCACCCCACCCCACCCCGCCCCGCCACGACGGGAACAGACGGGCGCAGGCCTCGCAGTCCGCTGTCCTGGCCGAACCGACGGCCGGACGGAAGCTTTATGCAAAGCGAGCGCGGGCCTACAAGTCCTCCTTCTGCTGCGTAGACTGCGTGCCGGCAGTGACATAACGCGCTGGGGGGTCGCGGCCGCGGCGCGCGGTGCACTTAGAAGAGAAATCCGCGGCCCTCCGGTTTAGTGCCGAGGGAAAGAAAAGAAGCGTACGCGTTTTTGTGCAGGTCGCTCGCGTTTTTATGTTCCCTGAGTTCCTCGTTGGGCGCTATTGCGCTATGGCGGAGCGGGCGCCGTGCCGTGCCGCGTCCGCGGGGACCACTGCTGCGGTGTTGAGCGACCGCCCCACGCCCCTCTGGTTAGTGTCTAGCTCGGCCCTCTAGGCGTCCGACGCACAGCCTCCAGCCCCGCCGCGGCGGCGCGTGTTTGTATTTTCTATTTTCTATCTTCCCTGGAAAGGGGCGCGGCGGTGCTCGCTGCTTCCGCGCGACGCACGCGTAATTCCAGTGATTAGCCCAATGAAGCAAGGGGCGCGTGGGCCGGTGGGCGGGCCCGCACAGTGGGCCGGCGGGGTGGATGCTGGCGACGGGCACGCTGTGCGCTCACGCAACACGCCCGGCGTTTGACGCCCTCGCGCGACGCCTCGACGCCGCGGCCACGCCGACCGATTCCCGTCCGCGCGATGATGATGATGATGGTGGTTATGGAGGCGGAGACGAAGCACGCTGAACGGTGCTCCGTCTCTGACGCCCGCCGCCGGACGCCCCGTGCGTGCGAGAGGCACTCCATCGCCATTAATTCGCGGCGGCGCGTGCCGGGTAATTTGGTGGCGTGCTCACGTCCCTCGAGGTGACCCCCCGCGGGGCCCCCCGGCCCCCGGCAGCGCCGAGCGTCGTGTAGCGCCTTGTACCGCGGGTCTTGTTAGCATGGCTCTGGGGCGCCTCGCAGCAGGCTCATTCCGAGAGTCGTCGTCTTCGCTCGGTCTCCCTCGAACGCATGCGGTGTCCTCTGCAGGTGCGAGAGGGACAGTGACCCTAGGGATCAGCCCATCAGCCCGCTGCTTGCCTTGCCGGCGTAGCGTTAGGGAGCGTCCGTTAATGACGTCACGAAAATGGCTATGCGGCAAACCGTCGTACACGCATGCTGCTACATGTGAACGCATAGCATGGTTTTTCGTGGCGTCAGAACGTGACGTAATTTATGGACGCTCCCTGACGCCCCGCCCCTGCGTTGCGTGTGTTGCGTGGGGCTCCACGGGGTCGTGGGTCGGTTTGGATTGCCCGGCGCTGGGCTGGGGCGTCATGTCGACGTACGGCACACTGCGAGTCGAGGGTCGCGGGTCGATCCGGACAATGCCGCGACCCCCGCCAGCCCTCTGGCCCTCCTGGACACGGTCTGGTCTCGGCGACGACCTTTCGCCGGCACGCTGAAGGTCCTGGCGCCCCGAAGGGGTTGGAGGGGCAGCGAGTCCTCGAACACGTGGGCGGCACCCCCACCACCGCGGCCCGGCGGCCCTGGAAGGGGTGTAGTTAGGGGGACGGCGTAAACCTTGACACAGCGCCCCCTGGCGAGTTTCGGACTTTTGCCTCCTCCGGGACTGCTGCTCGCGTCGCCTTGATTTGTGGCTCGTGTGACCTCTTGGTCGCAGCAGGCAGGCAGGCAGGCCGGCCGGGCACGCGACGCGATGAAGCATTATATCCTGTCGCCAGGAAGCTCCGATAGCGACGCCCCCGCCGCCAACTCTTCCGCCGAGTTTTCAAGAGGAGGAACTGAAACTCGAGGGAGGGGGCGGGGTGATAAATTTTTTGGCGCGGCTCTAGTGCTCTGCCCTTGGCGTCCCTTCCCTCCGGGCGATGTGATGTTGTGGAGCCGGCTGCCCTCGGCGCTGCCCTTCGATCGATGGCCGTGATAGGGCGCGTGGCGCACTGTGCGTGGGCCCACTGTGCAGGCCCTTCGCAGGCCCTTCGCGCCACGCCCTCGCACTCCTCGCAGTCGGATGTCATATCCGGGCGCGGACCGCGTTAGCACCGGGCCGCCAGCTCGGTCTGCCCGGCCTGCCCGGCCTGCTCTGGGATGAGATGTGGCTGGGCGTGGGCAGGGCGGGTCGCGTCGCGTGGGCCGAGTGCGTGTCCTTGGTCCCTGCGGCGGTCGCGCCGCGCCCTCCCTTTGGCCCTTGCCGCGCCGTGGACGGCGTGCCGGCCGACGCGCTGTCGAGCGATTCCGCCGCTCTGTCTCTCTCGCACCCCCGCGCCGCCACGCGCCATGAGTGCGGGAGAGACAGTGCGAAAGTGGGCTAAGTGGCGGCGTGGCTCCCGTTGGCCTGGCGCACGTGGAAGCTGATAATGAAGTCCGGCCGTTCCTCGTTTCCGGCTCGGCTCGGCGTTGACGGCCGCGTCCAGCGCGTCCAGCGCATCCTGCCCCTCGCTGCCCATCGCCCGCCTGTATTTATCCGCCTCAATTTTTCCCCTCTTTCACCTCTCTGTGTGACTTTGTCATTATTTCGGGCGCCGGGGGCGCCAGCGGTGTGGGGGACGGGGCTGGCAACGGGGCCGCCGCCACGCGCGAACACGTGCTCGCCAACTCGCAAAATGAGCGCGCGGCACGGCGGCACACAGTGGGTCAGAAGACCGTTGTTGAGGCGGCCAAAATCCCGGACGCATTTTGAGCTCCACAGTCGCTAAATGGGACTCGAATCGAATGTGTGACCCCACCAATAGATTCCTCGTTTGGAGAGCAATCCTTCGGCGGGGTCACACGTTCGATTCGAGCCCCGTTTAGCGACTCTGGAACTCAAGACGCGTCTAGAATTTTGGCCGCCTCAGTGGTCTTCCGACCCACTGTGCGGCCGAAGGGAGGTGGTGCGACCCGTTACCCGCATTGATTGGGTTTCATTTAGGCCCCGTGCCGCGGGCCCCGCTGCGTGCCTTCGCGTGTCTGCCGGGGACGGCGCCGGGGGCGGTGGCAGTGGGCCGACGGGGGCGGACCCAGATACACTATTTTGGCGGCGGGGGCGGCGGCATGTCGCAAAGAGACTGTGCCACTGTGCAGGCCTAGGTGCGCCATCATGTCGCATTGCGCGCGTTGCGCAAGGGGCGCGCCCCACTGCGGCACAGCGAGCCAGACAGCCGATGGCTCCTTTATCAGCGCGCTAAACCGAACGCGAGCCCTGCGCAGCAGACTGATTCATCGCTCTCTCTCCCTCTCTCTCTCTCTCTTGCCGCCGTGGGGCGTTGTTGGGCGTTCCGTGGAGGTGCGCGGGAGAGACAGAGCGACATCGGTGCAGCCGGGCCGCCGACTGGCATTCATTTCCGCGAATGCGCTGTCTTACCGGTCTGGCAGCGATAGCAGCGTGGACTATTTGTTAACAGTTGTTTTTTTTTGTAATTATTATTTATTTTTTTGGAGAGGCGCGCGGCCGTTAATTGGCCGCCTGGCCGCGCCCCGTTTTCCCGCTGGTTGCATAATGATGGTTGCAATGATTGCGCCGCGCGCCCCCGCCGCCCCGTTGTGATTGCTGTCATTACTTCCGGTCCGGGGCCCGGCCGCCGCCGTCGTCGTGGTCGTGAAGGCGGGCGTCGTGGAGCCTCGAAATTGGATTCGCGCCGTGCTTGTTGTTGTTGTTCCGCCTTCTCGCAGCGACTGCGACTCCATCGGGCCGCCCCTCCTCGTCCAGCGGCTTATGGGGCCCGGCGGCGGCCCGACGACGTTGGCCTGCTATCGCCAATTGCACGCTGCTTATCCTCCTCCTCGTTGGGTGCCGCCGCTGCCGCTGCTTGCAGTGTCGGGGTATCAGTGGCCTGGTTTGTTTATTCTCTACTCTCTGCCCGCTCGGCGCGCGCATCGCTAGACTATGGCCGACTGGCTGTCGACTGGCCGGCCCATTGCCGATTGCCATTTCCCCCGGGGGCTCCTAGGCCGGCCCGCTGACCACTTTCCCCAGTCGGGTGTCGTGAATTGATTTGCAAGGCCGCCCGGCCACAGCCGACCCCGAAACGAAACGAGATAAACGTTGGAGCCACTCTGGGTTTCTTTTTCGCGTAACGGCGGAAAACTGGAAAACGCATCCTCCAAGGTGGCTAATCTCTCTCCCTGTCCACACGCGCACGCACGCGCCACCCAGCCCGTGTGGATGGGCGGACTTGTCCGCTGTCCGCCTCATCTTTTTTGTCCTTTTATTTTTGTTTTTGTCCTTTTTTTTTCTAATCTGGTCGCCTTGCCCGGTGGCGTGACGCGAATGGGATGAGGCCGATCTGCATGCCGGGCACGGCGCAGCCCGTCACCGGCATAGCAGCTTGCAGCAGCGGGGCGGAGGCGCGCGCGCGCGCGCGTGTGTGTGTGTGTGTGTGTGTGTGTGTGTGTGTGTGTGTGTGTGTGTGTGTGTGTGAGAGAGAGATTGTGTGTGTGTGAGAGAGATTGTGTGTGTGTGGTGTGTGTGAGTGTGTGTGTGTGTGTGTGAGAGAGAGAGAGAGAGAGAGAGAGAGAGAGAGAGAGAGAGAAGGGAAGGGCACTCCAGAGGAATCAAGTGAACAGAGCGGTCTGTCGGTTCGACTCGCATGCAGAGTCGGTGGCCCCCCGACCCCCTCTCCTCTCTCCGTCAGCAGCCCCTCCCTTCACAACTCAGGTCGCTCCAGTTTGAGCCTTCCAGCCTCCCAGCGTCCGCCCGGACGCTGCGGGTGCCTGGACGCCCACGGCAGTGTAGGTGCGGGGCCCTGCCCGGCCCTGCCGTGGCGTGCGCGTCTGATTGCTTCCGGTTGTCTGCGCGCTTGCATGGCTTGCATGTTGTTGTTGCATCGGGCAATCGCGGGCAGTCGCTGGCGCGCGCGTCTAGGCTGTAAATTGGTTTGAATTTGTTTGGGGCCATTATTTAATTGAGGCTGCGGAAGTGAGTCTGACTGACGGATCGGGGCTGCCGGGCTGCTGCCGGGCTGCTGCTCGCCTCGTCGCCCCGTCTCCCTCGCCCCACGACGGGGCGCCGCGGCGCGCCCCGCGAGTGCCATGGAGGCAGACGCTCCTCTCCGCCCGCCGCTCCTTGCGGGGTCCTTGCGGGGTCCTTGCGGGGTCCTTGCGGGGTCCTGGCGGGGTCCTAATGCCTCCCGATGAAGGGTTGTCCCGGGGGTGGCGCCGGCGGCCGCGGCGGTGCTTTAGGGGGATTGCTCGCCTAGGCCACCCACCCCCGCACCCAATGACGCCAAGGACCAAGGACCTCCCCCGCCGCGGTCCCTTCGGTCCGGTTAGGCAATTCGCTGATTATTTTTTCTGCCGCGTCATCCGTCCTTTGGCCGTTCGTTTTCCCCACACACTGCTCTAGCCGTTTGGTGGCGGCTTGGCGGGGCGGCGCTCTCCCCAGCCGGCCGGACCGAGCTGGCAGCCAGCTGACGGCGCAGTGGCCGCCTGGTTCCACCACTCGTCTTCCTTTCTCTGCCGTGGCGGCGTATGGAGCGGGGCCCCGCGGGGGTGGGGGTGAGGCAGCGCCCCTGCAGCGCCGGCCACCCGCATGGCGTGGAAGTCGACGAGCCGTCACGACGCCAAGTCGTTGTTGTTGTTGTATACTCGGCGTTTTTGTGTTTTTCTCTATCCTCTGTTGCCATGGCAGGGCCTGGCGTGCCTTGGCGAACTGCGCGGTCGAGGCTGCTGTTAAGCCCACATCAACATGCTGCTGCTGGTGGTGTTTGCGGGAGTACACTGTGGAGAGCGGCGTTGTGGCACTGGCTTTTTGGCGGTGGGGCGCGCGGCCGGCGGTCGATGGCTTTGGCAATGGCTGCGCTGCTGCTGCGCTCTGCGCTTCCGTACGGCGCGGCCAGGCCGGCTGCGGCAAGGCGCTCTGGAGATAACCGTGACCGTGTATCACGTGACAGGCGGGCCGCCCTCCTCGAGGCAGGCGGCGGCGTGCGGTTTACGGGGCCCATCCAGTGCTCGCACCAGTGCCGCCGGCCGGGCCACGCCCCCCTGTCTTTTTACCCAGACTCCGTGGGTGTATGCGTTTGTGTATGTGTGTGCGCGCGCGCGCGCGCGCTCGATATATACTGGCGACGGCGGTGCGTTTTAAGATGGGGGTTATTTTGGTTGGGCCGCGTTTTACTGGTGCCTTGGATCCGGCGGCGTTGCCCGGCAAAGGCGCTGGAGTAGTCTATTCGAATGGAGCAGCAGCCTGCCACCTCCCAGTGCCCCTGTTCCGGCTGCCACACATCCTCCTCCGCCTCCTCTGCGGTGCGGTGCCTGGTCAGCCAGGAGGCTTCCCATCTGATGGCCGCCCCCGCAGTGCGCCGTGCCGTCCGGGCCGGCCGTGCCCCTCCTGCCGCGCACCGCTACGCACCGCCGGCCTGCCCGGCCTGCCCGGCCCCCGTTAGTCCTCCGGGTGCCTCGGTGTTTGGTGTAGTGCTTTAGCACTCTAGTACTACCACCCTGTCAGTCAGAACTGGGCTAGAGTCAGGCTAGAATACAGTGGATCGGCGGGAATGGCGGTTTATCGGCTGCTTGTGCGTGTTTAGTCTGGCACTTCGGGAGGGGTGGGGGGGGGAGGATGGACTCCTCCGCGTGGCCGGACGCTCGCCCTATCTCTGCGGCCCCCACGGTGCACTGGCCGCTCGGCGCCGCTTGGCGCAGCGCCAGGGGCCTGCAGGGCCACGGCGGAGGTGTCGGCAGCGTGGCGGCGCGGCGGGCTGCCTACCCATCGGCCGCCCCCCCATCATCATCTTGAGGGAACGCTATGTTGTTGCCGCGCCCGCCTTTCGTGCTCTCGACCACTCGGGTGCGTTTCTGTTTCTGCGGTCGTGGGCCACGGCGGCGGCTCGCGGGGCGCGCCCTGTGCTGCCGAGTCTGAGCTGCTGCACTTCACTGCGGGCCGGCGCGCCATCACAGCGGTCGTGTAGTATATAGGCTTTTGTCGGCGAAGTGTATACGTCGCCTCCGCCGACAAAAGCCCCCCCGCAGCATCCCTTCCCATTCGTTGTCGGTGACGACAACTTGTCCGTCGCGTCTCGCTTGTGGCCACAGTCGCGACACACGGCGAGGACTGGGACTGGCGCGGGGACTCGGGGGAGGCGGAGCAGCCAAGTTGGCCGTGTCTGCCGAGCGCCGAGTGAGTGAGTGAGTGCACTGCCAATTTGTTGCCGTCTCATCCTGTCAATAAGTCGATATGACGTGGGAGTGCTTTTATATTGCGTTTGCCATGGCCGCGCGCACGCACACACGCACACACGCACACACACACACACACACACACACACGCGCGCGCGCGCGGCCTTCTCTTTTCACTGTATGCATACTCTGGAGTTGGTAGAGCGCGGGGCTGGCGCTAGCGGTGCCACAGCCGGACGTGTATTTGTTCCGGGGGCTTTCTGCTAAATGCAAATTACGATGTAGCTGAGGCTTTGGGGCTAATCGCGTGGTTTTCCGTTCTTTTTCGGTTGGTTTCGGTGGAGGGCGGGCACTGTACGTATTTCCGTGCCCCGCCCCGCCCTGCGAGCTTCGCATGCCATGGTCCGCGGCGGGTATCGCCCTGGGAAGTTCTAATTCTGGTTTTTATTATTTTATATATGTATTTTCCCCCCTGCGGGTTTGATGGGTGAGAAAATGCGGTGTTTTTCTTGGCAGGGCTTTGGGGCCGCGGGCGGCGCGGGGCTCAGCTGTTCGCGGGGCAGCGGCCACACGGCGGCCGCACGCACGCACGCACGCGAGGCGCGGGCGGCGGCGGCAGCAGTGGACTCATAGCGCGTAGAGTTGCACTGAAAATATCCACGAGATTCCAAACAGCACGCGCGGCTGACTGTTTGGGGGGTCGTGGTGGCTTATGAGGCCACGACCTGGCAGGGCGTGCCCGCGTGCGTGGCGCGTGCGTGCCGCGTGCGTGGCGGACTCGACGGCCAGCGCGGCGCGGCACGGCGTGCTGGTCAGCGGTGCCAAACGGAGCAATAAAATGGCGGGCAAATAAGCCAGCGGAAGGCGGCGGGGGCGCGGCGGGGGGCATGTGTGCGTCGCGTATACACAGTACTCTGGAAAAGAAGACCCGTGGAAACGGAAACGCGACCGGAGGGGGGCGAAAAGTTGGTGGATTTGGACGCGCGGCGGCTTGGGCTTGGGAGCGCTTCGCTGCCATGTCGGCCCAGGCCTGGCCTTTCTTTTTATTTTATTTTTCCCGGGGCTTTCTCGGTCGGCCCGCGCAACACATGTTGTCTCTGGAAGTAAGTTTTCCTTGCCTCGCCTGCCCGACGTGTTCTCACATTTTTCTTTCCGGCGGGAGCTGCCGCTCTCCGCGCGCGCGCGATGTGCAATATGTGTTGCCAGGGAGTGGCTGGCTGGCTGGCTGGCTGGCTGGCTGGCTGGCTGGCTGGGCGGCTCGGTGTGATGTAGAGGGTGCTGTAGGACTTGCGCCCGCTGGCTGGGTGAACGTGAGGCCGGAACGTGCCGGGCCTCTTGGAAGGCATCTGTCTGGAAGGCAGGGTGGACATGAGCCCCATCCCATTTGAGCCCCGATGACCTGAGCCCCGGCTAGAGCCCCGGTCGAGCCCGACTCGAGCCCCGACCTGAGCCCGGACTGAGCCCCGACTGCCAGAGCCCCGACCTGAGCCCGGCTTGAGCCCCGCCCTGAGCCCGACTTGAGCCCCACGCCAAGAAAAGTCGCAATTTGGCCCCAAAACAGGGGAAAAGTGAAAGTTATTTGGCGTGGGGCTCAAATGGGGCTTAGGTCGGGGCTCAGTCCGGGCTCAGGTCGGGGCTCTGGCAGTCGGGGCTCAGTCCGGGCTCAAGCTGGGGCTCAAGTCGGGCTCAACCGGGGCTCCAGCCGGGGCTCAGGTCATCGGGGCTCAAACGGGACGGGGCTCATGTCCACCCTGCCGTCTGGAACGCGGTCTAGGGTGGGAGGGGGTGCCTTTCGGTGCCCTTCGCCCTTTGATCGAAAGTGCCCCCCACCCCAGGCGCCACGCCATACGCCGGCCCTCGTCCGCGTTAGGACCCGCGAGACCCTTTTCCTGTCGGTCGGCGCGCGTCCCTTTTGGTCGCTGTAAAGCCCTTGTCGGCGCCCTGTCGGCCCTAGTGGCGCGGCGCGAGCAGAGGTCGCGCGCAAGGTCGTCCTGCTCCGGGAGTGCGGGTGTACTCGCCAGTCTGCGGCGCGGCGCGCGCCGGCCCGTTGCGGATGGGGTGGCGCTGTGGCGCTGGGGTTGTAGCCGCGCTGCCGCCACGCAACCCCTGTCTGCCTCGCCGCGGCTGCGCGGCCCGCCTTCCATTCGCCGTCTCCGTCGCTCTCCCTCGCCGCGGCTATTAGTATCCCCCCCCCCTCCCCCCGGCCCCGGCCGGCCCTGCCGGCACTGCCGGCCCCAGGCCCACGCCGGCCCGCTATTGATCTGGGACCGGCTCGGCTGCGCGCGGCGTGGTCCTGGCCGTGGTCTTGGCCGTGGTCCTGGCCGTCCTGCCGGTTACGTGCCTCGGGAATCGCGCAAGGGATTCCTCCGTGTGTCGCTGGTTGATGGTCGCGGCGGCGTGGTCGAGGACCGAGGCGGTGGCCGATGCCTCCGCCACGCCCCTCACGACCCCTCCCGAGTGCGAGAGAGGCAGTGCTCGTCATCAGCCCTGGCGGTGGCTCCCTCTCCTTCCCGGCGTGATTGCGGCCCGCTTTGTTGATGCCCCCTTTGGGGCCGCGCTGCGCGCCGAGCGCTCGCCGTAGACGCGCTAAGCCGCTGCATCGGTCCGCGGGGACTGGGAGGGAGCACTTCCGGCGCCGCGACGCCGGTGTGGCCGGGCGGAGCCGGGCGCAGCATACACACCAGCTGACTCCCCCCCCCCCCCCCCCTGCTACCCCCGCGGGGGCCTCCATCGACGCCGGCGAAGGGCTGCGCGCCGGAAGGCCGGAAGGGGTGGGGAGAGGCTGTCTCCTGGTCCGTCGCGAGGGGGAGGGTCGCCTCACCTCGTCGCGGGGCAGCGGAGGCAGCCAAGCCGCTGTCAAGCTCGACCTTCATGGCACCTAGCGCCAGCGCGCCCCGCGCCACCCCGCCACCCCCAGCGCGGAGGGCGCATACATTATGACCGTGCCACCCTCCTGAAGGGACCTGAAGGGACCTGAAGGGACCTGAAGGGACCTGAAGGGTGCCGAAGTGGCGGCGGGCCAGGCACGCCGCCCGCCAAGCCTAGGGGTGCGGCCCATCCCCATGAACTCATGGCCCGCGGCCTGCATGGCCTGCATGCGCCGGCCGACGCGCCAATGCAGGGAGCTGCTCGCCCTAACTCATCCACGGCCCTCCTCCACGGCTCCAGGGCCTCGGCGGCGGCACTGTGAGGCTGTCAATCGATTTTCGTTTTTGCTCGTCGCAACTTGGAGGTGCATGCATGCATGCCACCCGGAGCCACCGCTCTCGTTGACTCTGCATTGCAAATGTGCCGCCGCCCTCGTGGTCGCCGGGGCCCGCGCTGCGTAGCGCTGTGGTGCGCCCAAGTGCCTCCTGCTGTCTCTCCCTCTCTCCCTCTCTCGCACGGCTAATTTGTTTGTTTGCTTCTTTTGTCGTGCAGGCGCCACCAAAGAAATTGGAACAGCACTGACGAGGATCTGCCTCCGCCACAAAGCTGTGGAAGCGCGGATGAAAACCTTTTCAACGTAAGGCTTTGCACGAAATCGTCATGTCAATTTTTGTCAGGCTTTTTTTTTTCTTTGATGTCTAATTGGGCTTTTCCGTGTCTTTTCACAGCGCTATGATGGACTGTCTTGTGATACCTCTTCAGGAAAAATTAGAGGACTGGAAGAAGACTGTAATCAATTTAGACAAAGATCATGCCAAAGGTGAGGGCGTTTACAACTTCCGTTTGTTTTCATCCAAAATTGTTTTATACTTTGAATTTTTCTGATGCCCTTTTTCTCGACTCCCCTTTCTCAGAATATAAAAGAGCCAAAGCCGAACTAAAGAAAAGATCAACAGACACGTTAAGGTTGCAGAAGAAGGCCCGCAAGGGCTGTGGAGGCGACTTGGCCAAGAGAGTGGAGAGCTGTCTAGCCGATGTGACGGAGCGGCGGCAACTGCTGGAGGCGGCGGAGAAGGAGGCGGTGCGCGCCGCCCTCATCGAGGAGAGGGCCAGGTTTTGTGCCTTCGCCACTTTCCTCAAGCCCGTTGTGGTGAGTGACCGAGTGACGCCCTGGCGCAGCACAGTGGGCCAGAGGAGACCGACGTAGGCGGCCCAAACTCTAGACGCGTTTCGAGCTCCAGAGTCGCTACTACTCTGGGGCTCAAACTCGTCCGGGGTTTTGACCGCCTCCACCGGTCTTCTGGCCCACTGTGCGTCCTTGGCTGGCCCTGCCAGTGACGGCCCCTGCGTTTACCGGCGTGCTTGTTGTGCAGGACGAGGAGGTGGCGATGCTGTCGGAGATGGGGCACCTGCAGGAGGTGGTGGAGGTGCTCGACAAGCACACGGCCGACCCGCTGGTGCTGCCCCCGGCCAGCGAGCAGGTGATTGCCGACTTGAAAGGCTCCGAAAGTTCGTGGACATTCCAAACCCCGCCCTCGAGTCCGTCGTCGCTTGGTTCCCGGAAGTCGTCCATGTGCTCCATCTCGTCCCTCAACTCGTCGAGCTCCGGCTCCACCAAGTCGCATCATTCCCCATCCCACCATTACTGGCACAGGTCTCTCTCTCAGGTAAGATATCTTTCATCATTGGTCTTACTGGCCAAAATGTGTGGCAAGGAAGAAATTGTCATGTTTGATGGTTCTTATTTTGACGGCCGTCTGTTTTCCTCCTGTGCTATCAGACTGGAAAAATTCAGGAACCTGAGCCGCTAGAGGTAATTTTATGTCATAATGACATAGAGTTGTCGTCAGTTGCCTCATTAATTTGTAGACCTTCAGATGGTAGAAATAATATTTATTGCCCTTAAAATAATGAATAAGAAAAAAAATCTTGGTACCCAACTTTTCATTTTATTAGCAATGATTCTTTTAGTAGATGTCCTCACAGATTTGGTTTATTTTGCTTTTCAAGTTTTTGTGTAGTTAGGTATTATTTTATGATCTGAATGTTGAGTTGTAAGATTAGTAGTGTTGCCTCTAAAGTTACTTATTAAAAAAGTTAGAGCATTGAACCAACAATAAAATAAATGTGCACATTAAATAGTCAAACATCTTTTTTATGTGAGTGCTTTGTTCCAGTTTTTTTATTGCTTGTTGAATTTTTAGATAACTGTAGTTTGCACTGGTTTTTGCATGGTGTTTTGTAGCGGCCGCTGCCTTCTGGTCGGAGCAGTACTTTGAGTGGCACATTTGGCAGTGTGGGCAGGGGTAGTGTGCTGGGAGGCCCTTTACACCTCTCAAGTGTGTCATCTCAAGACTCGGGTTTCACCTCTCAGGATGGCTTGCAATTAGCGAGAAGTAATCAGGTAAACGTTAAGCAATCATTTTGAACTCCATTCCAAACTTTATTTATTTGTCATGGTTTGATTCAATTTCTTTGCAAATGTTACTGGGACGAATATGGGCGATCAGTGCAGTTTTTTTTTCATTGTTTGTTTACTTTACTCAGTTTTAAAAATTGTGTTGCAGACCACAAACTTGTCGGAGCACAGTGGAGGTAGCAGTAATGGTTCAACTCCAACCACTCCCCATGCTCTCCTGCCCAATCAAAACAATACAGCAACATGGCCTAATCTGCAGGAAACGCTGCAGTTTGAAAGGGCTGCCTCTGCCATTCTTAATGAGCGTCCTCATACTATATCATCAGGTAATGTTTCAAGTTGTGCTCTCAATAATTAAAGTCAAGCCCAAAGTGACTTTGAAGTATTGTACAATGTTTTTTTCTCCTCATTCCAGCTTACGAACGTGGACATCAGAGGCCTCCTTTAACAGTGTACACATTTCATGCGCCGGACAATAATCTAAGTCATTCGCAGCCAGTTAGCCCTGTCTCTGGCTCTGTGTCGGGGTCAGGGTCTGGTTCTGCTGAAAGTAGTGGTGCAACTGCTGGGTCACCAGCAACACCAGTAGCCCACAGCAGTCCCCAGCCCATTTACGCCTCTAGGAATGAGGTTGCCTCTGGTAGTCCTCAGCCGCTTTATACTTCCCGCAATGACGTTGGCAGTGGGAGCCCTCAATCAATTTATGCAACTCGTTCAGAATGTGGGACTGCGAGCCCACAACCCATTTATGCCTCCCGAGCTGAAATCAACTCTCAGTCTATTTACGGTTCACGATCTGACTACAGCGGTGGAAGCCCACAGCCCATTTATGCTGTATTGAATGATCCCAATGGAGGTAGTCCTGTGCCCTCACCCAAGCCTCAGGCCATCTACGCCCGGCCACCAGTCATTCCCCAGCGCCATTCATCTCTAGAGAGGCCTTCAGTGCCTGCCAAAGCGCCTGGCTCCACAGGCCGTGTTCCCAATGCACTCTCTGCCAACCCTCACACACAGCATTTAAGAGGTAGGAACATCTACTTGCAACCTTTCATGTGTTACTTGTCTGTAGGTAAACAAACTAAAGGTTTTTATTTTTGATGCAGAAAATCAAATTCCAACGTATGTTAATATGCATGAATTGGCAAGCATGGCTGCATCAAAAGCCCAGGAGATGACCTTTTTACCACCGCCTCCACCTGAGCTTGTTTCCAATGCTAATGATACTCATGACAAAGTAAGAACAACAGCAGCCGTACAACCCATTTTCTCAGTTTTATTTTTCATTTTTACTACAACCATTCATCTATTTTTTAAAAATTAGGTTGATGGTCCAGAGCGAGACGGTAGTACAAGTGAAAGTTCCTTGGAGTCAAGCAGTGGATATGGAAGTCAAACAGCCATTGCTATGATGGATGATGGCAACCATTTGGAAGGTAGTGTCACTTCCACTTTTCAATAAATTTTATATTTGCAACTCTAACTGTGTCAGCTCTTAAATTTCTTTTCTCTGGTTTGTCGCCCAGGATATGCTGTTGGTCGAGGTGGGACCCTTTTGCGCCGGGGCTCGAACCAGGGCCCGAAGCCACCGCCACCAACGCGAAGGACCTCCTCCATATCCAGCACCGGTCAGCAGCAGCAGCAGCAGCAGCCTAGTCAGGCCCAACCTAGTCACCCGGGCAGCCACCCACACCCGGCCATCGCCAACACGGGCAGCATGGAGAACCTGCCGCCGCCGCCCGCGTACCTGTTGGACCCGGAGAGCCACCACCACCATCACCACCACCACCAGGACGAGGCGCTGCTGCCGCAGGGCACCGTCAAGAAGGTGGCCTCGGAGCTCAAGGAGAAGCTGGGCAACGCGCCGGGCAGCGCGCCGGGCAGCGCGCCGGGCAGCGCGCCGGGCAGCGCGCCGGGCAGCGCGACGGCCCTCAACAGCGTCATCGCCCAGAACGCCAAGCTGATGGCGTCCATCAAGAAGCAGTCGGGCGGCGCCAACATGAAGAACGTGAAGCTGAGCGCGCCGGGCGTGGTGGGGGTGCCGCAGCAGCAGCGTACGTCGTCGCTCGGCCGCATGACGGCCGTGGAGGCGCTGCGCGCGGGCGCGGGGGGCTGCTTCACGGGCCCGGAGCTGATGAGGACCTCCGCGTCGGGCATCAGCGTGCCGGTGGCGCAGCCCAAGGGCGCCGAGGACGACGGCGAGGGGCTGACGAGCGTGGCGGACGCGGTGCGCACGCTGACGGAGCTCAAGCACCAGCCCGCCAGCCCCGTGCAGGTGCGCCGCACGCACAGCCTGCGCTCGCAGAGCGCCGAGCGGAAGGCGGGCGAGGCCCCCGGCGGGGTCGGCTCCAATTTCATCGCGGCGCTGAGCGCCAAGCTGGGGCCCACGCTAAGCCCGCGCCACTCCCGGCGCCACTCCGAGGACTTCCAGCCGCTGGGCAGCGCCACGGGGTCGCCGCGCATGGGCGGCATGGGGCACAGCCTCCGGGAGTCGCTGAGCGCCCGGCTGTCGCACCAGCAGCAGCTGCAGCAGCTGCAGCAGCTGCAGCAGAAGCAGGAGCAGAAGGCCAGCCGCGTGCGGCAGTGGATCAACATGCGGACGGCACCGGACCCGGCCACCTGCCATGACTCGCTCATGGACCAGATCAAGCGAGGCAAGCCGTTGAAGAAGACGGGTGGAGTTAATGACCGATCGGCTCCCAGGATCCTCTGAGCACATATCCTATCCGTCCCAGATCCTGATCATTGATCTCATTATCCATCATCCCATCGTCTCTAGTTAGCGTTGCTACCACATGCAACGTGCGATTCCTTATTGTGGGTTTGTTGCAAATATTTATTTATTTTACAATAAATGAGTCTTTATTTATATTCTGTGTTATGTCTGACTAAAATGTTGTTATATCAGGTTTATGTAGCATTGAGTATATTTTGCTTCTTGCAAAGGCATCTCTTATGTATATATCAGTTTTTGTGTTCAGTAGCTACAATTTGGTGAGATTCTGAGGAGCCAGCAATTTTTGTGTGGCATTTCTTTTTATTGCTAACTGTCAGACTTAATTTTATTTTTATGAGGGCATTTCATATCTACTGTTGTAAACCTCATATCAATCACCCACTGCCCTTGTTCTGTCAGTAAGTGAATAAATAATGTATATAATGTAACCAGTTAGTTTAGAAAGCCAAAGATTGTTGTTCATCTAGCCAGTGTGTGATCGTCGACCCCGCCTTGTTCTCCTTGAGCAGAATAGGTGACAATGGAGCTTTACTCTTGCTTCCAGGGGCTCGGCAGTGTTGAACGTAATGTTTGTTCCTTATATAATCTGCAATTATTTGACTTTGTAATGTGTTAAGAATATGACCCATGCCTTATGAGGTCCTGAAAGTCTGACTAGTGATAGCCTGTGCTGACTTCTGCCCACCTTTCTGACAGTGTCACCATCACTACATCACACCATTTTGGAATGATTGTTGGTTGTTTACTATTTCTAGAAGTGAGGTGAAAATGTTGTTTGGCACAGTCTCCTTGTTTCTTCCTGTAACCCTCTAGATTCTTGATTTAAAATATGACTGCAGGATATTTTTGCACATTTTGTAATTAAAAATGTACTTGGTGGGCAAGATGGTCGCCCACAGGCATGAGGGAAGTACAAATGCTCCTGTGTATGTTGGAGTTGAATATGTAACTGTAGGCTAATGTTAATATAGTTTTGTATGTTCTTTTGTGTTAGAGGGGGTAGGGGGGCAAAGAATTGAAAATGAGTTCCAGTGGACAAAGAGCCGGCTATTTATTGACTGTATCTTCTTTACAAACTAAAGTCATGAAGATGTTGCAAGAACTTGTGTATTATTATTTTTCCATCTTCCCATCATTCTTGTATTTTGTTTCAACAGCACTATGCTGCTATCTCGTTAGATTTATGTATTATGTTCATCACATATCCTCTCCCTTTATTTTCCCTGTACGCCTTTTTTGGGAATGTCTGATTGTATGACAGCAGTAATCAATAAAGATGTTAAGCAGTTGACTTACATATCCTTTTTTATTTTTTTTCTATTTACCTATCAGTCTGTATAGGCTCCAAGCCACATTAACATGAGAATACACATGTACGTACAGTAAATGTATTCTATTCAAGTCAAAATTTTATGCCACCGTCAACTAAATCTAAGACAGATACTTTTAAAAAAATGGAGTATAAAAATATGCTTATGTGCCATCAAGGCTCAAGCTAATAATGACAATAATAATAACAATAATATACTAGATTAGATCACAATGAAGATGAGTAGCAATATAACTTATCACAGCACTTATCAGCTCATTCACACAAGCTTTGTTTATGACTTTTAGAAATATCAGCAAAGCGTTCAATTGCTTGAGTCAATACAACTCCAAACACGAATGTTCCAACAATTATGAACACAAATGCAGCAAGAACAAGGAATCGATGCTTATTTAGGTATAAGCCTGGGTCAGAACGGAGAGTGGACTGAAGAAGACATATTCCTGCAAAAGTAAGAGAAAATATGCAATATGAAGAAAAGCTGAGATTGATTGTAAGTCAGTGTAATTTGATTGAGGTTCAAAGCCTCACCAGGGAAAACAAAAATAAAAATGGCAGCAAGGGATCCAAGGACATCAATAACGATGCCTATGTCAGGACTGACTACAGCAATGAGCAAAGTTAGTATGAACCAAATAGATGCAATAGAAACTCGGCGCTTAAACTCCGTCAACGCAATGTCCGTTTGTGAAGCACTGAAAAGCTCACACCAGACTGTGCTTATAGCTTCCCTGGAAAAAAAAAAGTAATTGCTTGAATAATTTTTAAGTTCAAGGGCAGGATGAGATACACAAGAGCATTTGAAAAATACCATACCTCCCGCAAAACAGGAGCAAAGGGTAAGTGGTAAATGATTTGATTGCAATAGCTCCAATTCCAAGGAGGACAAATGGATTTTCACCACCATAGGATTGCAGAATATCACTTTTAACAAGTGACCCAAACGTTAAGTAGCCCAAGACACCTGCAACTGTATATGCTGCCACACAAAACACAATAGCAAACATACATATGATTGAGAAATTGTGCAGAGTTCTGTGTTTAAGGCAGGAATAAATGGGTATTATGCTGACATGACACTGCAAAAAAGGGGGGAAAGGAAAATAAATCAACATTGAAACATTTGAGTACCTCAAAGTTAAGTGAGAACAGAAATAATTACTTGGTAACCAAAACATATGGCGGGCACAACAAGGAATATATCTGTCCATGAGTTTGGAGCAGTTTTGATTGGGCCCGGTACAAAATTACCCATCCAATACTTGTAGGCAATAAGACAAACAACATAGAGAACAGCTACAACTCCAACAGAGCTGAAAGCAATAAAATACAATAATCAGTAGTGTAGGTCTAATGAATGAAGTTCATATGATAACCACTATCTTTTACAGTAAAATCACTCATACCTCACATATCGAAGAAAATCAATTCGCTTGGAATAACAAAGCGGAAGAACAAACAGGATAGAGCTAATGGTCATAGTAAATGAACGATCCAAATACCACAGGTGGCAGAAATCCTTTCCCCATACTGAGAGCAGAACTATAACAAAACACCAACCAGTAACATGAGTACCATGAGTTGCAGAACATGTTAGGAAATGGAAATTGTATAATACCTCGGTCAAACTGATCTCCAATAATTATGAGGAATGTCACACAAGTACCAAAACAATACAATGCTACTAATATGGAGCATGTTATTAGTCCTGTCTGGCCACATGCAGCTTGAAGGACATCCTGCAGAGTGAGTGCTCCTGCCTTGTCGGCACAGTGCGCAAGTATGAGCAAAGCGCCAACGATCCAAAGAATCAGAACCTGGAATCACATTTACACCACTATGAAGTTATGAGAAGTATCTCATACAGAAATGGGTATGTACGAAGCAACCATACTTACACCTTGTACAGTAATAGCAGTGACAATACCACCAGCCTGGTCAAACGCCTGGGGAAAGTTGAGGAGGCCAGCTCCAAGAGCAGCATTTATGATTAAAAATGTTGCGGATAAACGTCCTGATCCAGGAGCGTTCCCTAAGAAAACATGAGGAAAATGATGTCAGAGAGGTTGGAGAGGAGTAAAGGGTTGTGGCAACATTTCAGCAAGCACTCAAAGAATTGTAAAGAGGTTAAAATGAGATATGGCCTTCATATAAATATAAGCAAAGTACCTCCCATCAAACATTGAGTTACCTGCTCGAGGTCTCTGAATCTCCATGGTTCCACTTGATATCGAACATTTTGTATCATCTTCTAGACTTTCTTCGATGGAATTCATTTTGAAAGATTGTCAAAAGTACAGAACAAGGAGCGCGTCGAAAAGGAAATAACAAAGGCTAACCTCAAATAAACAAACAAACATTCCCTAAATACAATTTTAGATACAGTTATGTCACTGTACAGAAAAAAAAAACACTAGCTGACTATTAAATTACAAGATTCGCGTCTCGGTAAGTAAGGCTACAGATAAAGTGAACTTTGAAACGGACGAACAGCAAAGCACCCACACAAAACACACACACAAGCAGAAGAACAGCTGATTGAACAAAACAAAGTCCACTGCCTTTTCACAATTGGAAGAACGATGTGGAAAAGTTTAAGTTTGACGAGTTTGAGTCCACTCGAAACCAAATGTTTCATCGCTTCCTGTAAAGATTAATTTTAAAGGTCTTTAAAATCACTCCTTTCCCTGAAACTTTTTCTTTCCTATGCATTGTGGATGAGTGGATGTGGATGAGTGGTTCGTGGGGATTTGCTTGGTTGGCAGTTGGCACCATATGTAATCATCAACATGGCCGCCTCTGACTGGACACAAGGTGTTGACTATAAATTTTATGTGCAAAATTGGATTTTCTCGGTTGTTTTTTAAGATTTGTTTGTGAAAGTCCTCGTATGAATCGAAGGATTAAATCAGAATCTCATTATAAAGCAATATTTTTCGAACCCTGTACCCGTGGTGTACTGTAATGCTGAAATAATGGCTCAGTGCAAATCAACCCCCTACGAGTTTGTTCAAAATGCTTTTTCACCCCTTGTTGCTGTTCTCAGCAGCCCAATGGCAGAACAACTTTGCCGGAAGAATAATCTGTCATTTGTTGAAATGGTACAACCGTTCTGTCGACTGACATCGGATGGTAAGATAACTGTCATTGTAGGTTAAGATCTTCTGTCAATTTTTTGTCGAT
This sequence comes from Stenchaetothrips biformis, assembly GCA_030522485.1. Taxonomy (NCBI): domain Eukaryota; kingdom Metazoa; phylum Arthropoda; class Insecta; order Thysanoptera; family Thripidae; genus Stenchaetothrips; species Stenchaetothrips biformis. The sequence continues at coordinate 7,710,180 of CM060096.1, forward strand.
TGACTATCTTTTGTAATTTTTAGGGTTCATGCTAAAAATTTTATGTGAATTATTTATCAGTTTATCCCTTTTTCTTCGACAGTTCACTTCCGCGATCCCCTAGGTGCTAATGTGGCTGTTAAGAATTTACGTGTGTGTTTGCAAGATGTTCACTCACGTCCGCCTCAGCCAACACTTGCTCGAAAGTTTTTGAATGAGTCTGTTTCTAACGCAATAAATGATAATACAACTACTCTCACCTTTGGTAAGTTAAATTATTTCCGATATCAGATTTATTTTTCTTAATATTTTCTTTGTGTGAAATTTGGTTTGAATTATTGATGATGAGTTTGTTCCAGGTGATCAAAAAATCGAAGTGCCTTCTGCCACCCCATGGTTTGAGGCATGGCGTGAAACTTTCTTGCAAGTTCAGTTCCCAGCAGACCATGAGTTTACCAAGCATTACTTAGGCTGCATTGCTGTTGTGTCTTCAGCAGAACCATCTCCTCTAGATGTGATGCGAGGGTTGCGCCAACAGATGCAGAGCCTGCAAGCTGTAGCTCCGGGTAAATTACCAAAATGGATGGCTACACCTTCTCCTCCTTTACTTTACCATCTCTTGCTTAATGATGTTAATGAAGGAGATGCGGCTAAGTAAGTTTCATGCCCTCATTCACATTTAAATTTAAAATAAGGTCTTCCTACTTCTGTGATTGGTTCAATAAATTGCATTTTCTTTTTTCTGCAGAGCTGAAGCATCATTCACCTCAATGAAGTCAGAATATGGAGCAAATAATTGTTTTCTCTTGAACATCAATACTCGGCCACCAGGGCAATATGAAGACGTAAGTCATCTACCAGACCCCTGGAGTCAATATGTCAGCCGTCATTCGGAGACTTCAGCAGATTCTCATGAGTATGATAGTAGCCCAAGGACTCCAGCAGAAATGGTTGGGGTCACGGGTATGCCGAACCGTGTGTCAACAGATGACACTGAACTTGCTCAAGAAGCCAGCCAAGAAATGCACTCGGAGCACAGTTCGGTCGAGTCCGGTGCCTCTTCACCTGTTCCTGTCATGCAGCACCCATTAAGCCCACAAGAAGATGGCTACCAGCTTCCCGGCTCAGAAAATGTATGGATCCACCCATCATTGTGGTGTTTTGACTAGCTGCATTTGTATAGTCTTTGAAATGGTGTTATTTCATTTCTCTTTTTGGGGGGATTCTTTTTAGGGTGCAGCAGTTAATCACATGATAGGAAATGCTCCACTGAATACTAATGTGTGGGCTGGTATTAATTCAAGCAACACACCTATCAGTACTCCTCTTGGAAACAATCCTTTAATTCCTCATGGTGCATGTCTCACAACTCCTGACATTGATCGCATCAGAGCCTTCATTCATGATATGTGTGCACATGCCCTTCTCCCTCATATTGAGAAACAAATTCAACAACTTCATGATCAAGTAAGATTGATGCAGTTACTTCTCTTTTTAATTTTTCTTATATTTTCTTCTTAACCACTTATATTTTTCATCCATGCAGATTTCGAACAAGAAAAGTGTCAGCCGATCTCTGTTGGGTGCAACTAAGAGATGGTTTGGGACAAACAAACCTGGTGCCCCTAATTCTACTGTCCCTACCAATGCTGTCATGTAAGTTGCTTCTTCTCTCACCCTAATCACGCCCTTAAGTATTTATACATTCTTAAAAGTTCTAATTGTGGAACGGTATTGGACATTTACAGTTATTCTGGAGATGCTCCAGAGCTTCAACTGCGTCGCATGGGTGATTTGTGCTTCATGTTTCGGCATTACAAACTTGCTTTTGAAGCTTTTCACTCAGCCAAGCGAGATTTTGCTGCTGATGGTGCATGGTTGTATTATGCTGGAGCATTGGAAATGGCTGCATTGTCAGTGTTCATGATGGGGGAAGGTGGCCGTAAAGCCCAAGAGTACTGTGAGGAAGCTATTCTTACTTACTTAAACACCTGCAGGTATGCATTCATTCATCAACTTTATCTCACATGTCATTTACTTTCCTATTTAAATTTCTTCTATATGTTAAAGGTACGTTTTTTCAGGTTGCAGCAGTTTGCTACAAGAAGTACCCTTCTAAGCACGGAATGCTTAAAAAGCCGTGCTCAGTATGGAGATGCTGCTAAGCAGCTATTACGGATGACAAGTGAAGACTCAGATTTACGATCAGCTCTTCTTCTTGAGCAAGCAGCTTTCTGTTATTTACAAGCTTCCAAACCACCCATGCTCCGCAAATTTTCTTTCCACATGGTTTTAGCTGGACACAGATTTAATAAAGCTGGTCAAAAGAAGCATTCTTTGAGGTGCTACCAACAAGCATATCAGGTACAATGGAGCAAAATGTTGGGGCTTCAAAATAAAAAACACAAAAAAATTAATTTAATTTAATTGTTTTTTTGGTCAGATTTACAAAGGAAAGGGCTGGAACTTGGCAGAGGATCACATTCATTTTACCATTGGGAGGCAAGCTGCATATTTGCGCTCAACAGAACTTTCTGCTCAAGCCTTTGGGAGGCTCTTTAACCCTGCCAGCAAGCAGTCACCCCTTCAACAAGCAGCATTTTTGCGTGAATACCTGCAAATTTACCAGGTAGATTAGGGATGGGATGAATGGATCACTTAGCCGCCTATTCAACTTTGTATCAATAATTTTGCCATCTCTCTTCAGCAACTTCCACATGAAGCAGGACTGTTGCCAAGCTTACCGATTCCCTTGTTACAAAGCGCATCCATAGCAGTGCTCGTCGGCCCATTACCACCTCCAGTAGATAAACAACATGGGCCGCAAATCTTTGCATCCAGAATTAACTTTGTTGATGACTCTCCAGATGAAGCTAGGTTATTATTGTTCATTTGAAAGATGCAACACTTTTTTCTCAACTGTTGATTGTTTCTGTTCTGGAGTTATCTTGGAGTGAATTTTTTTTCAGCTCTTGGATTCAGCTTGAAGAAAAGCTCTTAACAGAAGTGCAGGGAACTGCACTCTTAATATTTAAGCCCATTGCTACCCTTTTCACAAACCACACTGACAACAGTAAAAATCCCACGTCAGTCATGAGAGGCAAGTGTTTGAATTTTTAAAATCTATGTCTAAATTATTTCTGTGTGCCAGGTCTTAATTAATGTTGTCTTTTCTTGTGTCTGCACTTTAGAACCAGTTTCCGTATCTGTAACAGTCCAGAATCCGACAGGCGTTCCTTTACCTCTTTCTAATGTCCATTTATTATGGGCATTTAAAGCTGCGACCAATAATCCAACACCCGAGTCTGAAGATGAAAGTTGGATTGAGAATGAGAAAGTCACAGAAAAAGAGGGTCAACACTTTGCTGAGACATGTTTTTTGCCTCAACTTTTGCTTGAACCAAATTCATCACGGCAACTGGTGTTATCAGTAATACCACGTCAGAGAGGGAACTTGCGTTTGTTGGGTATTGCATATAAAATAAACTATCCATCACCATCATTATCTGATGCAAATACTCCCACTGCTCCTGCTGCTATTCCAAACTCAGCTGTTTTATCACCTACCTCATCAACCCCTCTCTCTGTACAGGGAAAGCAGGTGTGGAAGTGTTATTCAAAAGCGTATCTCATTCAGAATAATTTGATATCTATGAACTTGATGTGCTCAATATTTGTTTTTAGATGTTTGTTTTGCAACCAAAAAAAATCCTTCGTGTTGGTAAAGAACGTCCTACTCAAGAAATTAAACCAGTTGAAGATAATCGCTTGAATATAACAATCGTCCCTGGAGGTCCTCAGCTTCAGGTTTGAGAATATTTTTATCTAGGGTTTAATTGTATTTAATGCTCAATGAGATGCCTTATTTTTTTTTTTGTCATGTATCTCCAGGTCAAAATGATTGGACTAGTTTCTGAGATGCTCTGTGGAGAACTTCAAAAAGTCCAAATCGAGCTCATTAATATAGGCAGTACACCCATTCAAACACTGCTTATAGGCTCAAATACTCCACACCTTTTCACCATTGTTGATCTGCCTCCAATAGGTACTTCTTTTTTTCTTTTTGACTTGAATTCATTATTTTTCTTAATTGGGTCTGTAACTATTGTTCTCCTTTACCGCATGTCAGAAAATGGTCCTAAAGGTTTACCTCAAGTCCAGCGAATACCTCTTCAAGGACCTCTTAAACCACAAGAGAAGCGAACCCTGACTATGTGGCTAAGAGCGCCCGATATCCCTGGTACAGCAGCTCTTAAAATGCTCTTTTACTTGGATAGTGGTGACAGTGCTAGCCTACCAAAGTGAGATTTTATATTTTTTCTGACTTAATCATAAAAATTTGTTGCATTGTCATTATTACCATCCAATTCTCTTCTTTCAGATATCGACTTGTACGTCACTTCTGGCCATTGACTGTTTTGGAATCTGTTCAGTTTAGTGCTGAGGCCACCCGAAGCCAAGCACTTAGTGCGGAGGAAACATTGAACATTAACACAAGAATAATGAATACCAATAAAGTAAGTTATTTTATAAAAATGTTTAATTGAGGCCCTTATTTATTTAATCGTCTGTGTCTACAAATTTTCACCTTTTTTTTAGGTTCAAGACCTCTTGCTAACCAAAGTCACTTTGTTGCAAGTGTCATTAGCTAGTCCATCATGGACCTTAAGCAATATTCCTGTCGCTTTAACTCCCCAAGGTATGGCAATTACGTTTGAAAAGCCAACTGTCTGACAACTTTTAAAAGCAAATAATTTATACTGTTTCTCCTTTATGTTGTAGATACTGTCTTAAGCTCCCAGGAGTCGGTGCAACTTCTACTCAGAGCAAGTCGGTGCTCTGGAGGGAACTCAACAACATTTTCCGACATGAGACTCTCTACCTCATCAGCAGAGGCTGTTGAACCTTGTGCCAATCGACCCCACAAAGACTTCTTACAAAGGCTTCCAGAATGGAACTCCACTTCTACAAGTTCCACTGCTGACAAAACCAATGTGACTGAAGCAGCTCTAGCAATCTGTATTACAGTAGTTCTTAAGTGGAAGGTAAAATTTTATCTTTCTAGTTTTGTTACTTTTTTGTCTCTGTGTGTGTAATTTAATCTGTATCCTTCTCCTATCAGGCTGCAGTAATGGACAGTGGTGGTGCTATTCGCTCAGCATTTGGTCAAACTCATCTCACTCTTTCAAGACTCAACAAGCGAACTTCCTGCCCGCCTTTGATTCAAAATGCAGTTGAGAAAGGCCCTGTAGTTTTACGTGTTTTTGGTCCTGATAGGAATGTACCTTCTGAGTCTGACATTATTGCTAGTAAAGGCGTTGTTTCTTTGGAAACTATGCAACATCTTGTAATGTACAGCTTGAAGCATCCCTCTCACCTCTCCCATGACTTTAGTAGACAAAGGTTTGTTGTGTATTTAATTTAAAATCATGGTTAAAATGCATGGTTAAATGCTTTTCATTCTTTAATTTGGTCTCCCCTTTTTCTGCAGGCTGTGTGTTGTTGATGTTCAACTTATCTTACACAATTGCTGTGATTCACCACTCTTTGCTAAAGTCAGTCTGGCAAACTTACCAAGGTGAGCTACTAAGTCAATCCAATGCATATGTTAGGTTAGGTTATTCTTTTCATATTTCAATTTTTCTTCTGCTTCATTGCAGTGGCATGCCTTCAAAGAGTCAGCTTTACCTTCCTCATGCCTCCTCTATTGTGCGGTGGGTGGGGCGCTTAGTGTCAAATGTGGAATTGGCTGGGAGATCCTCCCACTCGGTATCTCTACGTGCTGCCATTCCTGGACCAGGGACTTACAACCTGGGTGCTCACCTGCAAGTCTTCTGCTCTTTGTCGGGTATTTCAGACAAAGAGGCTGTTCTTCAGCGGATGCGCCTTGAATCAGCTATTGTTATCAGTGAATCTGTTTGTACTACAACTGTTAACTGTACAACTGGAACTGCTGCTCTTGTGGCATCATCATAGACACTTTAGAAGTCCTCTGTTACCATCTAGTACCTAAGTGTACTTTTCATCCTGAAAATATTACTTGTAGTACTAGGTTTATTTATTTCAGAGAATGGCAACCAGTAGGGACCAAACAATATTAAAACCATGATGTTATACTGTAAATTTATTTTGGCTTCTTCCTGTTTTTATTGTGATCAAGAGTATTTCAGAAATTGTAATGATATCAATTTGTGATAAGTGTAACCCATATTGTTGTTTTAGAGTTTGAACTGCTGTGGGACAGATTTGTAGGAAGTTTGACTGTAATCGTGTTGTTGATGAGGAAGATGAATCATTTCTGTTGCTATTTATATATCACACTTGTTCAATTCAAAGTTATGTCTGGGTTTATCTCTGTGATTTATGATTTTAGCAATGTGTCCTCTGACAGAGCTGATCTAAACTGTCAGTAACTGTTGCATTATCAATTTTCTTACAATGAGCCCTGTATGCAATTTTTCTTATTTTTTTTTTTTACCTAGCATCAATTATAATTTGCACCTTTACTTAGCTTAAAATTTAAAATTGAATTGCTCCTTCAATTTTATTATTTGCGTCTTTATATCCTTGTTTTGTTTGTTTTTTACTTCTTTGTTCCTCTGTTTCAGTGAACCCTTTATGAAATGCCTTGTTTTGATGAAATGCTAGGCTGTGTTTTAAATCAATAAATTGTATTATCTTTTCAGTAAATCATGCTTGCATTCCTATACCAGTTTATAGTTCTACTTATTATTACTGAGGTAAAGTCAAGCCATTTTTGCAACTAGCATATTATGTTATTCAACCATCCTGTGATTTTGATTAAACCGTGTTTGTATTTTAAGGACTCATCCTGTAGACGTATGTAAATATTGCTCCTTGTAAAGAAACCCCAAAGGTTCTGTTAATCACAGCCTGATTCCTCCCAGTTTATTGATCACATGCTGGTCACTATAAATTGTACTTTAGACTTTGTTATGAAATGCTGTTATGCCATGCGAGAATGATAGAAATAAATACATTTATATATTGACTGTTGCACAGACTATCCTTTTTTTTTTTTTTTTTTTTTTTTTTTTTGGCCTACACCCCACCAACTCTGACCCCGATATCTGAGATGGCAGTCACAGGTTGATGGACATAAAAATAAAAATTCACTTAACTTCAATAAATTTAATTAAAATTTAAACATTTTTGATCACAAGTGCAAGTTGTTTGTGCAACCTGGCCGGCCGGCCTCCGAGTCAGGCAGGGTCACGGTCACGGGCAGGCCGAACCGAAATGCCGACATACGACGCACACTGCGCCCCGCTGCCCCACCAACCGGTCCCGCCGCTGCCCCGCGACACCGAGGCCCCCTTCCTGTCTGGGGCCCCGGTCTGGTCCAGGCTAGACTGGATGCCCCGCGGCGCCGCCTCGCCCGCTCGAGAGAAGGCCACCGACCCGCCAATGTTTATTGTTTATGGCCAGTAAGTCGTGCCAGCTGCCCGGACCCTCGTGGAAGCTTTTCCATTTTTCTGGCTACTTATCCCCCTTACCAAAAATCAATCCTGCTGACGGTAAGAAGGGTTGTGTCATTTTTGTGTGGCCCCTCACGAACACCAACAGGGGCGTTCGTTGAGTGACATTCGTGACGTGACAGGCGCCTGCGTGCCATCCCATCCCCCACTCAGGGAGTCCGGCGGCTGGAGTGCGGGTTGCCGCACTGCAAGGTGCTCCGTTTGGGCCTCGGGGCCGCGTGACCCCCGCGAAGGGCACTGTTTCTTTCCACGGCTGCGGCGATGCCGGGCTCGTCTGCTTCCCAGCCCTGCGGCGGTCCCCGCCTCGCCCCCTGGCCGATGGCGACAGCGGACGGTGTGGTGGGCTCCGGCCGAAGCCGAACAAGCTCGCCCTCTTGCCCAACGCCCTGCGCTGCGCTCCGCACTATAAAAGACCTTTCTTCGGAGAGGCACCGGCACCAGTAGTCGCAGCGACATCCGAGCGAACGCACCGATCCAACATGAGGTCCCTCCTGGTGAGTCAAGCCATTCGTCAATAGTTTTTGGTCCATGTTGTTACGTAGTGCACTGCGGCATCGGCGTCTCTCGTGTGAGGCCCCGTGCAACCTGTGCTCAGAGTGTGACCCTGGAGTTGCCTCGCCTCCAGATCCTGGCGGTGGTGCTGCTGGCCGTGGTGCTGGTGCTGGTGCAGTGCGCGCCAAGCCCCCTCGACTCCGACCCCACCAACCCCGACAAGTCCGAGGACTGGGAGTCGCCCTCCGACCTGAGCGCCAGCCTCCTCAAGAAGAAGAAGCTCAAGAAGCTGCTGCTGCTCGGTTGAGGGGTGAAGGGATCGCCTCGTCCTGGAGCGGAGCGCGTACAACCTGTGATATCTGCCACACTCATTCAAGTCACCCACCCTCACCATGCAAGCAGCAGCCATACCCAGTCACCCAGAGAGACGGCTATTGTAAATACTCGTTCAAATAAAATCAGTTTTGTTAACGTATTTTGTGTCTTGCCTCTTTCCCCTGCACTCCATCCAAATCATAGTTCAGGCAGAATCATAGACGAGGCCAAATAGTATATTCACTCAATGCTTTCACAAGATTGCTTTCAGCACAGTTTTCTTCTAAATTCAATACAAGTACAATAGTGTTTCCAACAAAACAGAAATACATTAAAAAATGGAGAGACATTAAGCACATGTAAGTTTCATTCCTAGTTCGGCTTGATTGACACGCACTTTTTTGACCAAGTCAGCGAGATCTGTTGCCCTGAAAATCACACACACAAAAAGAAACAATTCAATAAACAGAAGGTAACAGACTGTAACTGTAGTTGAGTAGGACTAACAGTTTTCTTACATTTGCTTCAAATTTTTCCTGATCACATCCTGATGATCTTCATGAAGTGGTACTGCCTTCTTCTTTTGTTGATAATTCCATCGATCCAACTAAACAAAATAAATTTTGCACCAATTATTAAAAAGTAAAACTTAAAAAACTGAAAAAATTAACAAAAAGTAACTTACCTGGGCCTTTTGATCTGTTGAGTACTTTCTGATATTTTCTAGCTTTCCTTTTAAGCTCTCCAATTTGTTTAGCTTTGAAGAAAGTTCTTTCCTCATTTGCATTTCCGCATTAGAAACAATAGGTTGCTTCATGCTTGCGTTACGCAAAACTTGTTCAGCACTGGAGAAAGGAAAATTAATTCAGAGTTTGCTTCTAAAAGGAATGTAACACAATATAGAAAGGAAAATTTACCGATCACTGAGGCTCTCCTGCTTTGACTTAATCTCATTAAGTTTTTCAAGGAGTGATTCAGTCTTCGACTTAATTTCTGTTCTTTCATGAGATAAGGTTGCAAGGTCATCTTTCTGTTGCTGTTTAATTCTCTGCAAACGCTTCATCCTAAGAGATCAAACAAATTTTTTTAATAAAGCCTGTTTAAGAGTTAAATTGGTTAAAGAAGGGCTATGAACACACCTGTTTTTGATTTCTTCGTGTGCCTGTTCATGCCTTAGGAAGTAGTTTTCATATAAGAGCTGAGTCACTCGATAAATAAGCTGGAAAATACAGACATGATTTTTAAGTAGCGATAATATAAGTTACTTGCATCAAAATCCAACAAGCAATTACGACTTTACCTTTAATGATTCTTGAGGAGATGCCATTGCCTTCTCTTCAAACTTAAATATAGGTAGAGTGCCTCGACTTTTAAGCAGGTTACGGATGTGCTCATCAAAGGCTTCCTCATTCAGCTGCAACATTTAATTAGAAAGAAACGTAAAGGTTGGCACAATACAGACAAACAAACGAAGACAGACAAAACATTGAATCTTGAACGTTGAGAGCCTGACAACTTGCCTTGGGAGTTTCTACTTTTAACCCAGATGAAAGAAGAGAATGGGAAGAGCTTGGTAGGTGAAGAGAAGATAACAAGAGGCTAACAACCTCTCCTCCAGACAGAAGGGCAATTAGTGTAGCTGGTGAAGGACTAAGAGCAAGGCCTAATATGGGGGAGACAATTTGATTTTCAGACTGTACGCTTCCGTTTGTTGCTCCACAAACTCGAGTGCAAAGTAAGTATTCCGCAATGGAATTAGTCTGGGAGTCAAATTTGGGAAGAAAGCTATCAGCATAATCTGAAAAAAATATGACAAATTTACAGTACAAACATGAATATTTTTTTCTAAACAATAAAAAAGAGACACCAACTGTATCATCTTACCATCTGAGGCATCAACAAATTTATTCAGCCGTGCAACCAAGGGCAAAAACAGGATGTGTATGCCTGCCTCATGGCTTACCAGATACCTGACACAAAATGAAGCATTAACTGTAGAGATACAAATAAAAGTTTTGAACAATAATTTTTTTCATATATTAAAGGAGAGACTTGTTACCTGTCATTAGATGTGGGATGTTTCTGGAGATGCAAAGGGCAGTTGAAGGAGGCGTCGTCCAGCAGACCCTCATCCAGAGACAAACCCAGCTCCAGCTCCACCGACTCAAAGACGTGCAGCACTGGCTGCCCGGCCAGGGAGTTGGCACTGCTGGAGGCATTCCACACCTAGATATATTTTAAAAAAATAAAAAGTTAAATATAAAAGAGAAGGGCGCTTGACCATTAGAGTCTAAGAGCTGTGCTGTAACTAGTTCTCCAACTGCGGTTTACCACGGGCCGGGCCGCGGGCCTTACCTTGGAGGCGTCCTTCCGCAGGGCGTCCTCGTCGTCCACCACGCTCAGGTCGCGCATGCTGGCCGCCACGTCGTGGTCCTCGGGGGCGAGCAGCAGGCAGTGGTACAGGGTGCCGGCGCAGGTGGCCACCACCAGCAGCGGCGGGGACGTCTGCAGCACCAGCACGGAGCACGCGTCCACGCCGTAGTTGTCGTCCGCCGGCGGGTACATGGTGAGCGGGCCGCGCACCACGGCCTTGGCACCACTGCAACAACGGCCCGACATGGTCATGACCACGGCGCGACGCCCATTCATTCCCTGGCCGGCCAGGCCGCGCTCGGCCGCGCTGCGCTCACCTCTTGGCCGCCAGCGGGGCGGTGACGGAGTACACGTCGCCATTCCCCCGCAGCACCATGATGGGCCATTCCAGCTGGTCCGTTGATGCTGCAGTCAGCGTGCCGCCCGGTGACTGGCACTGGAAAAACAAACAAAAAAAAGAAAATAATGGGAATAAAGGGGAAAGGGCGAACAGCAGCACAGGTGGCGCGGCGAGGAGGATAAGGGCGTCCTGGTGCGGCACGTCCGCGTCAGCACTTTAGTTGGCGAACGACGGCATTGCGCGGTGGCGGGCAGATCCGGGCCCCGCTGGCACCGGGGCGTAGTGGCACCCTGCTTACTCTGCCCCTCTAGCCAATCCGTGCCGCCGAGCCACGATTCCAGATTACGTCACCGGGAGACTCGCCGCGCCACGCCACTCTCAAATTAAGTCCCCTCTAATCCACATTTTACACTCGGCTGGTACTCGGCCGCGTCGCGGTGCCACCGCCAAATCCCCGGCGCGGTGCTCAAGGCCCCCATCCCAGTCAGCAGCGGTGGCTAGTTAGCGGCGCGCTGATTGGCTGCGCCGCCGATACCCCGCGACAAAGAGAGCGGCCCGCGCGGTGTATCGCCGCGCCCAGCACTCCACCGCGCCGAAGGGCCGGCGGCGCGCATCCGCAAGCAGCACATGCCGCGCGTCTAGACGACGCGGCGACGACGGCCTGCCGGCTCGTCTTGCATTACGGGCATTAGCCACCGTTACGGCGTCGCAACGCCGCGGGACGCGAGACGCGCCGCCAAGCACCGCCGGCACGCCGGCCGTTACGCCGAGGGCCGCATAGCACCCCACCAGATAACATCCTGCCGGCAAAAACCAAATTAACGCGAAAAAAAAAAATCGATCAATTAGCAGGGCGAAGGACGACGGCGGGGCCAGCTCGGCGATCATCTTCGCCCCCTTCGGGCGAGCCGCTCCCGGCGCCGCCCTGGGGCACAATCAGCCCCTCTCCCTGCAGCCGCGCCGCCACGCGAAAGGCCACTTTTTCCACAGCCGTCGCGTCGCGTCGCGTCGCCCTCGATCCGGACGACCAGAGGGAGGAACGGAACGGGTTCGGCGCGGTGCTCGAGTCGCCGGGGCGGCCGGCCCGAAGCGGCGCGGATGGCGGCAAAGTTTCGCTAAAGGGACAGGAAATTAGACGCGAAACCTCATTTTAAAAACCGCGTGCTCGCCCCGCCGGCACCGCCGGACGCCGCCGCGACGAGCCCGCCATTCCGGTCCGCAGTGCCGGGAGGGGGAGGGGGCAGATCACCGGCACGACGACGGGCGAGGCGAGCCGACGACACCGTTCACGCCATTTCCGACCAATTTATTTCTCGCGGATGGATCAATGCTAACGAACTTCAAAGACGGCCACCACAAAAAGTAACAATAAACACACACACAAAAAAAATATTTACACACACACACACACACACACACACAATCACAGACAAAAAGATGACCAACGAGAAGCTTTTTGAAGTGAGTAAAATACCAACCACGGGCGGCGCGAAGTCAAAGTCCACGGCGGTCTCGCCGAGCCCGCCCAGCAGGGGCAGCTTGGCGGAGGAGGTGACGCCGCCGATGGGCGCGCGGCCCAGGGGCCACACGTGCAGCAGCCGCACGTCCGGCTCGGCGGCCGTGCTGAACAGCCTGCCGACACAACGGGGGTTACTGCACTGCCGCGCCTACGCTGCCAACGCCACACAGGAATACCGTCGCCGGCTCAC